>JBANCV010000776.1:0-26138 GCA_037040105.1 Amiota albilabris | reverse complement strand
AACCGGGTGCTGTGACCCATAGAGCAGCAGAGGTTTAAGGTAGGCCTCAACTCCCGACCAAGGAGTGTGTCATATGATTAAAATAAGTATGGCTCGAATTTGGTACCTGCGGATATGTGTTCAAGGGGGCGTTGATTGACGTTATTGAATCCTGTGCTCGGCACCGTGATATTGAGTCTCTACGACAGGTAGTGACGTTAAACAAATCGATTTTCATGTGGTCTTACACCTTGTGAGAGTTTATAGATTTTACTCAAGCCCTCTGTGCTTAAAATTCTATAACAACAACTGCTTGGACTTGGATTTGTAGTACCTTCTGGTACGAAGGGTGAACAGAGGCTTTGCCTGGTACCACGAGTAGTTAGGAGCTCACGGAACTTGTTCCGTCCTGGCCAACGGAAACGGTCCCTTAATGAGAGTATCACGGTGGTAATTAGCTTATCACCGGGTAGGGTTAACTATAGGCGTGAAGTTGCTTAAACAACCGGGTATTGTTGGTTATGGGTAATCATCAACTCCACACTATGGAGTGGTGAATGTAAATATCACTTGAATTTGGTACCTGCAGATGTTGCCCAAAGGGTCTTCGATTGACGTTTTTCAATCCTTGTGCTTGGTACCGTCATGTTAAATCTTACTGACAGGTCTTCACGTCAAACGGACAAATCGAGTCCGATATAACTTATGGCACGGGCCTCAAATATTTTTTGAAAAAAAAAAAAAAAAAAACTCAGAATCAATCACTTGAAATAATCAATAAAGTTTGAATTGCTTCTTCATGTACCGTAAACGCTAGATTTTGCCTCCTTGGATTATTTTCGTTTTATACAATAAAGATGAAGAAATGGCTTGGTTTAAGTTAAGGAAATGATATATTTTTTCATACTAAAACTTTAAGAGTTCGACTGCAACTGAAACGTTGACTGATACTCGTATGACCATATAAATAGTCCGATTGAGTATAAAAATGAATATATTATTTCATAAAATATTTGATAATATTACATATAAGAAAATCAAATCAAGATATATATCAATTCCTATACTAATTTCAAATCGGGAAGCATCGATGGAAATATGCAGAATCTGATTAAAAAATTAACAAACTATTAAGAAATTCTTATACATATGTCAGCAGTCCTAATCAGGAACTAAGCACAATTGAATTTTGAATTGGTACAATAAAATCTAGTAGACATTAAAACACAAATTCTTGTGGAACGTTGTAATCAACCAAAAAACAAAAAAAAAAATAAAGGTATAATAATTTTTATATATGCGTACGATAATGAGTTCCATATTTTTGCCATTAAAATAATATTTGCTCTATATTTTCTCAGATCATAAAGTTATATAATTTATGGGGTTTTTATATTCCACACACACACACACACACACACATACACACACACACAAACTATAATCCCACAAAAAATGTATTGAAAATCATTTGTTCGTTGTATACTTGTCTTTAATGAAAGAAAAATAAAATTCTGTTTTACTATGATTTCGAAATAAAGTAAAGCTAAAGGTGAAAGACTGACTGATTGTACTTGTATGAATATGGTATATAAATACATATGTGCATATACAGTGAATATAATAGATATTTTGGCATTTATTCCCACACATGTAGATAGATACATTATTATGTGTGTATGGATTTTAAGCTATGTAAATTGCTTTTTGCTGATTTTCACACCTGTGCTGACTTTTTATTGATAGTTCTCAAAAACAAAAGCAAAAAATAGAATAGATTCTCTGCGATAATACCCTATACTATATGAAACTTCTTAAGAACGTATAATGGTATGTACACGTTTGTAATACCAAGAAGAAAGTGATTAAGATCCCATAATTGCAAATAGACATGTCAAGCGTACACAGATAGACAGAGAGAGAGAGAGAGAGAGAGAGAGAGAAAGAGAGAGAGAGATGAATCTCTATAATCAAATGCATTCACTTAGTCTTCTATTCGGTCCGATTATTTTAAGGAACCTATAAGATCTTTGGGGTATGTAGACTCCATTGATTTTGGGCCATATTTGTTTTGTTGTTTGTATCAAATTATTGGCCATTTTCGAGTAAAACTAAATATTTTAAATTTTATACATCCGAAATTTTTGGCTCCACTATTACAACAAATTTCTGGTCAAAATATTCCCGCTCTCTATCTCCCTCCAGAGGCATAATAAAGATAGCTGAAGTTAATTAGTTTTCATAGTTCGGGAAATATTTGTTTCAGGATCTACTAGTCAGCATTGAAAACATCAATTGATTATAAGATTTTCAAAATCCAAAATATAGAATATGCAATTTATGTACTAATATGTATATATATGTGTATTTAATCGAGACCCACAAAATATTTCTGCATAATTTTTGACACTGTTTACCTATATTGCTTTGAAATAATTGGACTCTAGTTTTGAACCCCTAAATTGTATGTATGGGTCCATGCCATGACAATTTATTTTGCTAGATATCTAATCTCGCAGTTTTTGAGATTGAATTTCATAATATGATTATTCTATTTCAAAATGTTGTAGTCCTATTACTATTGTTAAAGTCATACCCATCATATAAACTAATCTGTAAATTATTTTTATAGTTTTCTAGAGATAGTAGGTATTTTCTTCGAATCGATTGATTGATAATCCGTTGCAGAAGACATAATCACCATAAAAATGTATCAATCAATTAAACTCGCAAATTTGAAAAAATCATGAGAATCATGTACACAAAGAGAGTCTCATTTATAGTATTTGATAAGAACAAATATTTTTTAATATATATAAAATAGTAGGTGAGTATACAACATGCAGAAGCTGATGGTGGGTAGAAGTCGTAACTAGTGATATATGTATGTATACAAATGTATGTGTGTATGTGTACATAATGTCAAGTATTACAGATACTCAAAATAAATGTATTTAGTACATGTATCTCTAAGCAAATAAATATTAAATTAACAACTTATTATTTGAAGTGTATATAAGATTTGATGAGACCAAAGATACTGGTTTCTATTTTTATTGTATTCTTGTATATATATACATAAGTATAAGAGACAATCAGAGAATCATCTATACATTGTTGTTGATTCTTCATTTGATTTACCTCATGACTTGTCATCAAAGTATATATTGTTAGATACTTAAGCTGCCAGTTACTTGGTAATGTATTGAGAATATTGTTTTAAGTGTTTCATGCTTCTTGGCTTTTGTTCTTTGACGTTGTTGCTATCATCAACATCACCAACATCATCATCATTATCATCATCACCAGCATCATCATCATTATCATCATCATCATCATCATCATCATCACCATCCTCAACCTCTTATTTGTCATTGTCGTCATTGTTATGAAGTGGTAACTCATTGGCACGTACAAACGTTACACTTCATCTGATAAGTCTGAAGACGACGACAGAACCATACTAAGTGAATAAATGAATGAATGAATGATAACATGAATGAATGAAGGATTTCAAAAATATTAAATGCAAGCGTCAAAACTACGCCAATGCGGTAGGGTCATTGATATTATGTCCTTAATCCAACAAGAAATCGAAATACACACAACTTAGATACTGTATGGCATTTACTATAGTCTACTCTTTAATACATATATACATATTACATATGCATTACGAGTAAAGCATTATTGAAAATATTTGCTTATCTTTTGGATTCAAAATAAATTAAGGTATGTATTTCTATGAGCAACTTTGGCTGATGGCGGAGATCCGAACACAAACCGAAATTATACATTTTCTTTATTGAAAAAATTTTAAAAATTACTAAAAAAAAAAATAAAATTAAGATTCTCCATTATTGCTCGTTTTAGCTGTCTAAGGCTATATAGAGTAAGGAGCTCGGCTCACCAGCGACTACAGTGTTTCACCCTTTAGATGTAATGATTCATTGATCAGCATTTATTTCTTTGTACACGCGAGTTCATCCAGAAGCCTTATGGGCTATTGAGATTCCTAATTACAACGGACAGGAAAGTCGGCATGAAGGTATTTGTGTAATAAAAAAGTTTCGGAGGTTACTCTCCAGGTCCGCTCAAAGAAAGGCCTCGCGAGAAGACAACATCGTCTGCCAAGAAGAGTAGGGCAGTCACATAGAAGGTATTGAATATTCTCATCAATTTTTCATCCTCATCCTCATTCTCATAACTGCGACAGAAATCATGACGATGCAACATACATCTGAGATCTTAATCAGCATTAATATTATTAATTTGTAGAAGATTTTACAATTGTTTTATTTATTTCCTTACTCTACTTATTTTTCCAAAAAAAATACTTTCTCCAAAACACCTGTTAAGTAAAACAAACGCACCTCTAAGTGCAACATCCGGTAATGTATTTATTATAATGAATGCTCATTATTGCACAGCAACCTCCAGAGGTCTATTAAAATTCTAGAGATATCTAGAAATAGAAAATTTTGAACTTGTCTCACTAAACGTATTAAAATAATATTGATATAATTTTTTTTTTTTTTTTTTTTTGATTGAATTGCATGTCTATTGCTATATGCTTTCTAATAAAAACACCAAACAATTATAGGGTATACACATTTAAGCGGAAGCTTGTGCAAACTTTTTTTTATTTTTGATTTTTTGCAAGTTTTACGAAAAAATCCATTTTGTTTGTTTTATATACTACAAGTGTTTACCTTATGTATTTAGCATATACATACATATGTATGTACATACATTAAATATGTATTTACATAAATACATACAATATACATGGATACATATGTATATACATTATATAGACACAAATATGAAAATGTGTATAACATGTTTATGTCTGTATGTCTGTGGAATGAGTGCATGGATTTTAACTATAGAGACCAGTTTATACACCCACCATATGTAGAATAATGTTGCTTCCACACCCGTGTCGGCTTCATATATTCATACCATATAATGATATAACACGCTATTCGATTGAATGGAGACAACAAGAATAAGAACAAATCACATGCAATGAAAATTTTATGTGGCAACATACATATATATGAGAGGCATTAAGAAGAAATACCTGGTTAAATGAGGAAATAAATAATAGAAGTGGAGGAGCATAGGCTCAGGGTTTCAAGGGTCCCAAGCAAACAAACCAAAATCCAATAATGAATTATAAATTTTTAAACAGTTTTGTGGGTTCCCAAATGTGCAGATTATTTTTCCGTTGTTTTATTTTCATCAAATTATTTATGTATTTTGAGTTAGGAGCTATGAAAATCTCTTAAGACGCCACTGATACTAAGAATGAAACATTTGAGAAATAAATTGAAGAAAGAAAGGTGAAATGCATGGGAGGAAGAAAGGAATGAAGGAAGGAAGGAAGGAAAAAATGAATGGCACACAGACATATTGGAGAGCTGGAAAAAAATATCAGGAAGGGACTCAACCCAAAGGCAATTGTGCCGGATGATAGATTAAGAAGAAGAAAAGTCAATGGCATCGTTGTTGGTATGGGAATGAGAAACTCAAGTTTTATTTACTACACACTCGTTACATACTTCTGGCGCTGATAACGTCGACGTCAACATCGGTATTGACGTTAGCGCAACGTAGACTTCAGCAACGACGTTGACTACGTTGATAACATAGTAAGCGTAAACAAGGACAAAAGCTGACGATGACGACGACGACAACGTAAACAAAAAAGTTTTTACGTTAACAAAAGTTCTTAAGAAGGAAAAACATACACTCACACACAAACACATTATGTACATACATACATAGTATACATATGTATATCCAGTCGCAAGACTTGTTCGATTATTAGCTGGATTTACCGACACGCGCGGTATAATCAAGCAACAACAACAAAAAACCAAGAAACTGTTAAAAAATTAGAAAGAAAATTAAAAATAAAGCAAAAGAAAAGTAAAAGAAAATTTCCGGTATGAAACCTTTATACGTACATATAGTACGGGTAAATAATATTAGTAGGTAAGCGAAGGTATGCATGTATATATGGCATAACATGCCAAGACATGCAGGTACTACTACAAAATATACACCGATGAAGAAGGCTATTCGAATATCAGATTTCTCTACAACAGTCTTCAAAGTATAGTATATATGTGTGGGAATGAATATATGTATGTAGCTGTATATAAATTAAATTGATTAACGTATTTAGAACGTATTAAGTACGATAACGAAGCTTATGTACTATTGAGTGGCAACGAATCAACCAATGCCACTCATGTAGTGTTTTCTGTATACTCCTTCAAGATATGTGCACACATGCATGTATGTTTTTTTTAAATCTCATCTATAAGATGTGTTGATTAATTATAACAACCATAATGAATGGAGAAGCATCAAATACCAAAGCTTACATCTAGGGACACATGTTACTTCACACTTCATGGTTTCATGGATTTGAAAAAAACACATCATATTAATACATAATTGGAAGACTCTATGGCAACATTCATTAAGTAACATACCTATAGTGGGAAGAAATGGAAACAGGCTCCTGCGACTCCTACGTTACGCCATTTTATTTCTTTTCTCAAGTATAAAGAAATGAATAAGAGTAGAAATTATCTTCCGGAAATGATGCTGTTTTTTTGTGTTTTGTTCAAAGTACAATAGGTTAACATAGGCATTTCCTTATCCGCTAATCCATACAGACAATAAAATCTGAGAATTTTTCCTTTTTTTTTTTTTTTTTTTTTTTTTATGCAAGTATTCATCATCACAAGACACATTTTTTGGCGCACGGAATAAAATATAATTTAATTTATAATTTAAAATACGTTTTTTCTAACCAATCTGCTAAAAAAAAAAAAAACATGCAAAAATTCCATGCGATTCTTGATAACATTTTGTCGCTTCTACGGGCACTTCACACATTTGCATTTCGATGGCCGAGCGTGCTAAGGCGTCGTTTCAGCTGTGGATAGTGAGCCTGGAATTTTCAAAGAACAAGTCGTCGGAAGAGAGTATGCAGTGCATCCAACGCTTATCAGAGAATTCATAGCAATATTACAAAATGATATCACAAGTTTGACGGCGGAACAATGTAGAAAATTTGAGCTAGTATGTCAAAGCGTAGCACTTGATTTAGGCGAAATCCTATTTTTAGATGCACCCGGTGCTACGGGAACAAAATTTGCACAAATGTTTTGCGACTTTTTAATAAAAATTGATGGCGGAACATATCCACAAGTAGAAGGAAAAATTATCTTACCTGAAAATCTATGTAATACTGTTTCATCACTGCAGGACCTTATTTTATCTGTGTATGGTAACCCAACAGCGTTGACAAATCAACCAAATTCATGGCTGACACCACGCAATGATCAGGCCACAGTAATTAATGATACAATATTGACAAGAGTCCCGTAGGAAAACACTGAATATCGTAAGATGAGAGTAATGAAACAAGAAGACACTACCAATTATCCTATAAAATGTTAAGAGTCTTTGAGTGCCCGCGGTCTGTCATCACACAGTAACAAATTAAAAATCGGAGTACCCATTATCCTTTTAAGAAATTTAAGTCCTCCTAAATTGTGTAACGGCACCAGGTTACAGGTAAAGACTTTACAAGCAAACATTATTGTAGCAGAGCTTTTGATAGGTTGTAACAAAGAAGAGAGCGTTTTCATATTTCGGATTCCTCTAATTTTCAATAATTTCCCATTTCATGTCAAACGCCTTCAGTTTCCAGTATGCTTCTGAAAAACTCTTTCAGTAGGAGGGTTAGATTTGAGTGTTAGTTGCTTTTCGCATGGTCAGTTATATGTGGCTCTTTAGCATTATGCACACATTCCTGGAGAAACGTTACTCTAGACAGGTAGATATTATATTTACATATGAAATTGCCTTGTTTTGCCCAAGTCCCCTATTATTCTTTAAATATTATATTATTTTACATTCAGGCTGGACAACATTACTAAGTTTTTTGAATGCAAAACAAAGTTTGCTGGGTCAGCTATTATGAAATTATTGTTGTAATGTGTAAAATAATCAATTTGTATAGTGGCTATGCTTTCTAATTGTCGCATCAAGACTGCAACTGCGATATATGATTATACTATGGTTGAAAAAACATGCAATTATAACAAATGAGAAACAAATTACTGTCAACAAACAATAATATTACTCTAATGTCACATTCTAAGCCATTTGTAAAGGGTTTGTAAATTAAACTGCATCTGTCTCCAGAATATTTACTTGTCAAACAAATAACAAGCAAACGCACAAGATCACATTAGTTATACGCCCCCGATACTTTCCGCCCCGCTATCCGCTTTTCTCGATGCGTTTCACAGATCAGTCAATGGTTGAACCGGCAAAGAGGTATACGTAACGAAACAAAATGCGATTTATATTAAATATTTTTAAAATACATACTTCAAGTTTAATGAATTCATAAATATTTTTGAAAATATGCCAACAATTAAATTTAAGTAGACTTTCAAAGTCAGATATTCGGTAGATGTTCGTTGTTATTAAAAAAGGCGCAACATTTTTTTTCAAACTTTGCGCTTAAACAAATTTAGCACGTGCCATTAAAAACAAAATATTAATTTTGGGTAATTAAAAACCAACGTATGTTAAATGTAAAAACAGCAACAAAAATTTTGTTGAACTTTTTAAATGTTATTTTTGTGTACTGTTTTGTTTTAGCCTAAAATAGAAAAAACCTAACCTATTAAACTAAAACTAACTTTCTGCCAATTTGTGCCAAAATGTAATTATGTAGAATCAAAACCAAATGTGTGTATTATTTAATCATGTTGTTGATACTTTCTGCAACTTCCCTAGATATCTTTTTAATTTACAGCTAAGTTTGAGTTCTGCTATGCCACGATGCTTGATGTTTGGAATAACAAAAATGAAAAAACTAGTGCAATTGCAAGCTGGATTTTTCAGTAACTTAATGAAACACACAAGAGAATCAAAAGCTATGAAATCAATATAAAAAAAAATGCCAAAATGTAGTCGCAACATAATAAATAAATTTAAGGAAAAGCATTCAAAATGACATTCATCGACGATGATATTTACAGTGGACAATTCACATTCTATAAGAATCGAGTAGGGCGTCCATGTATGTCATATGACAATGCAGGACCATGACTGAAGAGGAATTTGGCGTTCAGTCTAGCAGATAGATTAATAGAAAATGACAATATATCAATACTAAACAGTACACAAAAAAGTATGGTTGCGATATATACCCGACATATGCGGATGTATTAGAATCTAAACTATGCAGGTATCTCTACAAAAATTTTCAAACCATACATTTTATCGCAAAGAGGAGGTCTTAGACACATTTCCCAACGTCGTATATTCAAAGTTTATTTGCAGCTATGGATTTGATGGATCTTCAGGCCACAGCATGTACAAACAGCGTTTTGTGCAGTCTTCGACTTGATTGTTGAATCTTTGTTACCATTAAAACTGGTTAATAAGATGCAACAGCCTATTTGGTTAAATAAGACGCCGCAACCCGTTCCATGTTGCCGGCGTTTGCAAATAGAATTAGTCAAGGAGAGTAGTAATATACGGGATATTAAAAGAAAAGGAATATTTGGATATTCAGATAAGCAACCTGCAAATATATATATTTATACTCGTATAAACGTAAAGGAAAAAAAAATATTTATAGAATATACTGGACAAATCACACTTATTGAAGGTAAAGTCTTGAATAAATTGATGGCAACCAATTCTTGTCAAGCTTGTCCAATATGTGGGGCGAACCAACGCAACTATATAATATAAAAGATTTTAAATCGATAGTTTTCACGGCTAAAACACATACTCTTGAATATGGAATAGGTCCTCAACATGCTTGGATCCACTTTTTCGAGCTCGTATTAAAAATCGCATATAGAGTTGAGCTTTCGAAATCGCACGTCAAGGGCGTCATTGGGCCTTCACGTGGACAAACCGAAACTAAATGCCAGTGGAAACTCCAACAACGAAAACATGAGCAAAAG
Organism: Amiota albilabris; assembly: GCA_037040105.1. Taxonomy (NCBI): domain Eukaryota; kingdom Metazoa; phylum Arthropoda; class Insecta; order Diptera; family Drosophilidae; genus Amiota; species Amiota albilabris. The sequence continues at coordinate 16,137 of JBANCV010000776.1, read as the reverse complement.
AGCGTTTGCTAATGCAGCACTTTTATCATCGATATTAAATATGGATTATGAAATTCCAAAAAATTATAAATATACCATTTTAATTACAATTTGCTGTGAGTACGAAATAAGCTCACAAAATTTTAAAGCCTTCTGTGTTAAAGCTTTTATGGCATATCAGAATAAATATTCTTTAGTATCTTATAATATGTTGACATATGGACGCCGAATAATAGATAGTTGTATAGTTCCTGCTGACTGCCTTGCGGAACATGCGTCCGAATCCCGAAATATTACAGATGTTTTTAACAGAGCCATGGATGGAGTTCTGATTCCCTCTTGTCCAGTCTCTGTCTGAATGGACAGCAAAATAATAACAAAAAAAAAAAGAAAGCTGAAGTTGTTAATCTGTTGTAATCACCACCTATACAAATCAGTAATAGAAATGATTATGGTGATTCCCCACAAGACTCGTGAAACGATGAGGATGACAAACAGGATGAACGAACTTTAACTAAATGCTATTGTTCTAGAAAAAGAATATTATATATATATATATATATATTTTTAATTAGATCACAATTAAATACATCTGCATAGCCGAATTGATTCAACATTATCTAAAATATATCTTAATTTTCAACACAAAGAAGTTATAATTTAAAACCAATGTAGTTAAAATGAATATAATCAATCATTTCATTAGTGGCTATCATACTCCTTGGACATATAAACAGTATTGAAAACGTTTGGATGCTCTTGTCCCGAAAAGTATATCTGGGTGGGATGGAATTTACGGAAACCCTAATTAACGCCATTAAAAAAGTCTGTTCAAAAATTTTGCTTGGAATTATTGGAAAATATAATAAACATTTGCCAAATCGTATATGTATATTGTATGAAGGTATATTGAACAAAGAAACTTAAGAACATAAATTATGTATTTATATTAAAGGAATTATAGCTATGAATTTTTACTTTATAAGAATAATCTATTGGTCAGTTTGACCAGATGTGTGACAAAAACACCAAGCATGTGAAGACTACAATCAATTTTCAATGCTCGAAAATATCATCGATGAAGCAAAAACTGATTCTCAACTTTTCATTTGTCACAATCGGAAGAACTGCGATCGCTTTGTGCCATACACACAAGAGCAAAAAGACTTTTGCAAAGAACTCAATGAAGCGCACCGCCGCAATCCAAAGTTCATCAAAACTATTGTAACTGGTGATGAAACGTGAAGTTTTCAATACAATTCCGAAATTAAGCGTCAAAGTGCCGTCATGTTGGTGTACGATTACAGAGGAATTATCCACAAAGTATTAATAGGAGACTATTAACATTACGTACATTCAGCAGAGCTTTGAACCGTTAATAGATCGTGCAAAACATTTTATCAATTCGGAAGGCATGTACTTTGACTGAATTGAAACGTAAATGGAAGATCTTTGCGTTGTTCTTTGTTTATAAGAAAAGTCCGGAAACTTTTGGAAAACACGTGTATCATAAGTATAGGGTATCAAAACTGTTTCAATGAAATTTTAAATTTAAATCAACATTTCAATATTATTTTAACTACGATTACAGTTTACATCCTTGAAAACATTGATATGCCTTTGATTATTAGTTAGTCGGTCCAATCTATGATTCGTGGTTCATGACTCATGACTTGACTGTACACTTGCAGCACTTTTATTTTCATGAAAATGTTATATTTCCCAGACAAGAAATTTCTCGAAAAATCGAAATAACATTTCTCTAATAATGGACAGCACGTGTATTTTGATATTATGTCTTAATCACATCTGTTTTCTGAACAGATACTCGACAGCGACAATGACGGCATTTACAAATGAAATGCTTCCTTTAAGGAGAAATTCCCTCCCTGACTATCTATTATTTCCCTCCTCCGTATAGTATTTGCAAAATATGAATGTTGTATTGTATAACATGTAAAATTTGAGCAAATCAATTGATTATTAAGTAGAATGATTGTTTAGACATATTCTGTAAAGTATACGGTGGTTCAGAGCTTATTTCATTGAAACTTTGAAACGGTGTTGTTCGGTAACTAATAATGATATCAAAAAAAAAATTAAAAATAGAATTGTAGCTGTGTTTTTAGATAATATAATACATTTAAGTCAAAAAAAAAAAAAATCCACAAATACAGAAAATGCAAATTTACACGATAAAATAGGTCAAGATTCGTGCAGTTACTTTTGAGTATACAATGGGAAAACAGTTGCATTGTAGATAACCATTTTTTGTCTATTCTTTCTAGTATTGTCTTTCGCAATATATTTTTGTAAAAAATCACTTTGGTTGCAATTCCAATCTAAGATACATGTGTTTTATTAATATGTCTCCACCAACTAGCTTAGAGAAACTTGAATAGGTTATAACTCATTTCAGCAATGGAGTTAGCCAGCGGAATATATCTGAAATTGTAGACTTAAGTCCCAGCACAGTCGAGAGTATAATCGAAACATTTTTGCACGAGAATAGGATAGATAAATAAAACCGAGAATGGTCCAATAAGATTTTTTCCGACCAGGATAAGCTCATAAGTGTCCGAAAAATTAAGGCAAGGCCTATGTTATCGGCAAAAAATTTAATCATGGAGGTACAGGATGAATTGGGGAAGAAATACTGTACAGAAACAGTTCGCCAAGAGTTGCGGGAGGCAGCGTTTAATGGGCGAGTAGCACGCAAAAAAACTTTTATCTCAACAAAGAATCAGCAAGTTCGGCTTAAGTTTGCCAAGCAGCACATGGCGCAGCCAACTTCCTTCATTTTTGCAAACGCGTCCAAATTTAAAATTTTTGGTTCTGCCTGCCAAAACTATGTGTGGCGTAGGGCAAGTACAGAGCTACAAAACCAAAATATAAAGCCAACCGTGAAGAATAGTGGTGGAAGTGTTATGGTTTGGGTGTGTATGGCTGGTTGAGGAGCCTGAAGATTAGTTTTTATTGATGGAACAATGACAAGGGCGATGTACCTAAATATTCTCAAAGAATATGTGATCCAAAGTGCGGAAACTTGGGCCTACAAGAGCGTTTTTGGTTCTACCAAGATAATGACCCGAAACACAAATCAACTATTCTTCAATCTTGGATAATTTGGAATTGTCCTGATATGGTCGAAAAATAACAAAAAATATCCCCCCAAACCACATAAAAACTTGTTGCATTAATTGAATATAGATTGAAGGAGGTTATTAATTAGAATAGAGGTCATACCAAATATTAATATTTAAGTTTTAAGCTTTTTTTTTTTTTTTTTTGAGTTTCCGTGCAGTGCACAATATAAGCTGTGACCTTTTTTATTGATATTTTTAGTTTATTTATATTTATAAAATAGGACGAGAAAAACTGTTTAACGTCTTTTCACTCCAACAACGTTTGACCAATCAGCATGAAAGTTGGCATGTGGATGTATTTTTTCATGTAGAATGTTTATATGATATGCACTTTGTTGCAACTCACAAGTTTTTATATATTTTCCATATTTTTTTTTTTTAATAAAAATTAAATTTTTTTCTTTTTTTTGACTCTACTGTAAGTTCATTATGCCACAATACAAAAAGCTCATTGCTATAGAACTCCGTTTATATGTGATAATTTATTGTATGTTTGAAAGTTTACCGGTAGATGGCGTGAACGAAGACTACAAATATCACGCACTTACTTTATATCGGTGGCATAGCAACGCGCGCCGGGCAACACTAGTCATTTATATTTTCTTATATGTTATTTTAATGTTTTCAATACAATGAATTAATAGTAAAAGTAAGACTGCCCTTAAAACGAAACTTTCCAATTTTATCGTTATCTTTGTTAGTTTCTGAATAGCACCGTTTCAAAGTTTCAATGTGCTGCATCATGAAATGTGCTGTGAGCCACTGTGTATACGTAATAAAAATTTTGATTTGTTTGTAGAAGTAAAGTAAGTTGTATGTAAGTAGTAGTAGTAGTAGTAGTAGTAGTAGCGGTATGTAGAAGAAGTATGTATGTTTTGTTCTTACCAAAATTTCTTCCAATTCAGATTTAAAGGATCTACTTAATGAAACATCATCATTTGTATCTGCCGTATATGTTGTCACCATCGTTGTATCTTTGATCAAATCAAAAGCACCATTTCGATTAAGATTGGAAGCATTTAGAAACTGCAAGAGAACAAAGAAAGAAAAGAAAGAAAGAAAGAGAGAGAGAGAGAGAGAGAGGGAGAGAGAGAAACAAAGATTGAAAGTGAGACAGTGATGCCCCGAAAATAGGGGACAAAACTCAATTGTGTAAATAAATATGTATAGAAATTCATAGAGTGCATGTACTTATACTACATATGTATATGATATGTTAATATTTGAAGTTTTAAATTAAAATTAAGAATGTAATTAAAAATCATCAAAACAAAATGAGACAAAACTTTAAATCCTTTCCTAAAAATATTGAATGTGCAAGTATGTCTTCTATTGTAGGACGTCGCAATTTCGCTAGCAAGTTGTCCAATTTATATATTTAACAGTCTCTGAATTCGAGTAATATTTTAAGTATTTTTCCTAATTTTTCCATTCCAAAATATTGATGATACGCATATTTTTTTTTCTCAAATAAAGGCATTTTCACAACTGGTGGATCAGATAAAAGACCTTCTCATCTGACAAATATCCAAATACACAGTTGTAGATTCATTTATTTCTTTTCTGATTCACAACAAAATTCATTGTGCTTAAGATTGTATCAGAATATGTGCAGAATTTGTGCATTCATTAATAATGCAATGCAAAAATACTTTTCTCCATTTGCTGCAGACGCAATTTAATACAATCGCAGGAATTGAGTTTTGCAAATATCTCGTATACCCATATATGGTGTACTAAGTATGTATAGACATATTTGGAATCCTTGAAACTATCGTAAAGTTGTTTTTTTTTTATAATTTGATAATTTAAAACTTTCTTTGGTCCAATTAGCAATGCAATTTTTATTACTAATCATATCATCTGTTGAAAATCCCTAAAGACTTATTAATATTAATGGCCATATGGATGCACTGCAGCCTTCAAAAGAAGTTTATTGTAATTGATTCTTGAAAACTTTCTTGTGTACCTAATAGTTTTCAAAAAATAAAATTAAATATAATATTAATAATGTACAGTAGAATTACAAGAGGCAAACTTGTGTTGTTTCATAACTCAAACTTTCAACCAACAGAAAACCACCACATGATTTTCCTGACAAATTAATTTATCCATTCCATTGACAGAGTCTTAGAACAGTTGTAGAAGACTTTTTGTCTTAGAAACGTTGAATTAATGCATCACTGAAAACATTACAGTATTGTTTGACATCACAAACATTTGCAATTCACCATAATTGAATTTAACACGAAATTAATTTAAATTATGTGTATGTAAATGCTATAGATTAACAAAATGAGATTAATGAAAGCAGAAAAACAAACAAGACAATAGCAGACTAACTGACTGACAGACAGACAGACAGGCATATTGGTTGTGATGGTTGAATTAATGAAATCCAATCCCATCTGCATACATAAGCACGAGTATATAAGTGTATCGTCATTTATAATTAAAATAATATAATACAAAAACGAGAGGTTTGTATAATAGTAAGTGATTAAATGACTGACTGATTGACTGATTGACTGACTGACTAAGAGAGTGAGTGTTAGTGATTTGCTGCTTGAATGAATGAATGACTGACTGACTGACTGGCATATTAATTGTCTTCAATATTAATTAATTTTTCCCTGAGGCATTGGCGGCATCATTCAACTTCAATTTAACTTAACATAACACATAACTTAATTTGAAAGAGAAAACAACGAAAATTGGAAAATGTATTAAAGAAGAATTTAAGAAAAATAATAATACTTATACGTAACAATACATAACAAAGTACTTTTTAGTAGAACAAAGAAGACATTTTGCTTTCATTTCATTTGGTCAATATGGTTTTTGCACGCGATTTGAGTATTCATCATGCAATGGCGATTTGATGCCTTAACATAACTATAAGCCCATATGAACCATAATCATAACTACTGTGTAATTATAATAACCACTATAAAAATAATAATAGTACACCCCATAACAATCATATTCAATTCTTTCGCCTCCATTTATTACTATTACACATAAACACAAAATTGTATCTAAATGTAAAGTATATTATTATACACATTTTAGGAAATTTAATGTATATAGATAATGTACATAGATAAGTAAAAACATATGTATAAAGGTAGATAAATAGTAGTAGACACATTACTTACATCGGCCATTTTGGCAGCTTGGCCATCCTTCTCCCATTTAGTTGCAATCTGCAATGTTTCGGCGGTTTTTTGTTGTATAGTCTTGGAATCATCCAATAAAGTTAATTCATAGAATTCTTGTATATCTATAAATAAAAGAAATAAACATACAATTTAATATAATAGAAATTAATAAAATATGTATATCTCATAAAGATATAGAAATACATATGCAAATCACACAATTTGCCTTTGTCAGATATTGAAATCAAAATTAAATAATTAATTATTATTACATAATTGCAATTTATTTCATTTCATTACATTTAATTTTGATAATTATAAACAATTATAAAAAATCTTAAATTTTATTATTATTATTATTAATATTATAATACTAGCTGTGCCCTCGATTCCGAATGCATGGTATTCGAAATATGTTTGTAATAACTGGTACGACATTATTCGCCGTTATATTGATTGTACGTTGACTTATTAGTGTAAAGTTAGGATGTTACAGTTATGCTTTTCAGTACACGATATTACATGTAGAGCTGTCAGGGTTTAAGGCATACACATTCCTGGAGTTGGTAACACGTGACAGAGCCACATAAAGCTGACGATGGGAAAAGCGTTTCACCCTGGGATTTGATAATTGTCATTACGTAACATAGGATCACTGGAAACTGAACTCGTTTTGAAAGTAAACAGAAAATTGTTTGGAATAAGAGGGATACGGGGTATAAAAACACTCTTTCCTCCACCGCATCCTGTTAAAATATCTGCTTCTATCACAATTTTTCTACACAATAAAAGATAAAATAACGAATAAACCTGCATCATTAACTCATAAATCGTCTTTTTTAATGTTTGTTAACCGAGTGGAATGAAATAAACATTACATGTTATAGAAAGCTTACTACAGTATACTAGTGGGAACTGCTTTGAAATCGGTTAAGCCATTCCTGAGATTAGATTTTATATATACGATATAGATTATTGATATAAGCAAACTATGCTTGGCAAATCGATTAACTGAAAATTTTAATGCCAACATATTGCTCTTATAATATATATTAACACTACTAAATGACAAAATTTATTTAGCCATTGAATAATAAATAATTTATTTCAAAAGCCAATCTGAGAAACTCCATAATCTAATGTTTAATTGTAATACAAATTTAGTTAAATCTATTAATAAAACGCAAATGACTGCTTCTTGTCTACTATTACTTTTTCAATGCAAAGAAGTAATACGAGATTATAATGGTAAATTCTTTATTTGTTTGTTTCAGAAACTAAGGGATCTCGCGGATATCAAGAAATTTTTTCATTCCTAATAAGATAATTGTATTGATTTTAGAAAAAAACCTATTCAGATTCATGTACTGGACAAAACAGAAATATAAGAAAAATCGGACAAGTGCGAGTCGGACCCGCACATAAAGGATTCCGTAGACATTGTACAATATATTTTTTGCTGTATGTTTCAGTGACCATACTTGAATTTACTCCATTTGAATATAAAAGAGATGACCATTAAAGAACTCAGCGCACTTTTGTTTCAATATATAGAATAAATGTTCAAGTCACACACAAACGGCGCAAGTTATAAAATTTGCAAAATAATAAAGTATTGCATACTTTTAGGGTATTATATTAAAAAACGCATTGCTTGTATGGGAACCACATTTCTTGTATTGTTAACTTTATTTAAGTTTTATTTATTGAAATACTTATTCTGTGAAAATTTCAACTGTTTTTCTATTACGGTGGAAGCTTAGTAATAGGGTCCCGTTAGCACCCAACCCTAAAAACTGTCTTAATCTTACTGAAATTGCTTCAAAGTACAGAAGTACAAGCTGAGTCAAAAGAAATGAAATTTCTAGTAAATGGACATAGTTATTAACCTAACGATGCACAATTTGCAATTATCGAATCTCAAGCGATTTCGCCAGATGATTGGTACAATATAATAAAAACCAGTAAGAAGATAGCACCATTTCGTATGGTTCAAATTACACATCAGAACTTTTTATCTACAAAATTCCATCATTAATAGAAAGGCAACAGTTACAAGGATACCAGTAAATTGGATCAAAATGCACTGGATAAAATTGGAAAAGTCGAAATCTCATCTTGATGAAATTCATACCTGCTATTAAACACGACTATTATAAAAATTTAAGAATAAATCGACAAGACGGGAGCTCAAATACAGATAACGAAGATATCATTTATTTTGATTAGAAACTTATTGTGTCTGTACATGTTTCAAGATGATAGTAGCGGGCTTGTATGGGAGGTACCCCTCCTTATATTCCGAGAGTCTTGAAATTTAAGTGGCTTATGTATATGGGTCAAAACACTTCCTATGTCTAAATGTCAGTTCGATAGCATAAAAAACAAAAAAGTGTTTTTAATAAGAACATGAATTTGAGTAGGGGCTTTGTATGGGAGGCCCTCTTCCTAGTGGTCCAATTCGGCTGATTTCGACAAATGTACTGCCTATGGTAAAAACTGAGGGACCCCTTTGCATATATACAGACAGACGGACATTGCTAGATCAACTCGTCTAGTCGCGCTGATCAAGAATATATATACTTTATGGGGACTATTCTGTGCATTACAAACTTCATGACAAACTTATAATATTATTCACTACTTGAAGATATAAAAATGTGAATAATAAAGTTTTGGTATAAGAAAAAAATCTAAAAAAAAAATCGTGAATTGGAAATCCATAATGAAGTATTAATATTTATTTATTTTTTTTTTTTTTCTTTTTGTTGTTTGTCAGTCTTTGTGAACAGTTAGATCATAGTTCTTGAAAATATAAGTATATAAAAGGTTTGGTAAGACAAAAGATTCATAGCTCATCCCCAGACAATTGCTTACAGATCAGCAAATCTTAATATCAAGTGTTAAGTTTTTCAAGTTTTTTTTTTTAAAACATCTATGGCAATATAGAATTAGAGTGTGTCTCTAGTCGTATCATCATTTAAATATAGTCAACAAAATAACATACAATAATTTAGTTTCTAACGTAAACACAAGCATTCATAACTTTACAGTATGTTTATATTCTAAATCCATTGAGATAAAAAACTTAACAATACATTTAAAACTCTCAGAAACGGTTATTAAGCTCCCCTGTTATCATTAAACATTTCAAATTTGCGTCTACGAAATTTCTCTGGTTAATTAGGCTATCCGATTATGAAGGCATTAAAGTTTTAGACTTTTAGAAAAAAGAGACAAATCAAAATATAAAACTTCCCGTATTATGAATTGATTTAAATCACACAACTTTTTAATTATAATTTTTTGTGTATTTTGATCTCCTTATAATGGGATTCTATACAAAGAAGAAACTTCACACTTGGAAATTTTATTTTCATGCGTTTTTGTCTTCATACAATGTATATAATGAATTTTTTCAAACAATTTTCTGGTACGCATACGCATTGCACACCGAGTAAAAAGCAAAACATAATTTGGGGTTTCCCAAAAGTTGCCAATAACAACAGAAGAAATAAAAGAAAAAAGTTCCATCATTAAACATTTTGTCTGCAGTTGCCTGTATCAGAGACTGTTAAATATATAGATTGGTCAACTCTCTAGCGGAATTGCGATGTCCTATGTAAATTATATACAAACGTCCTCGTTTTTTCGGAAAGCCTTTTTTTTTTGCGAAAACCTGGGCTATCTGACAACTATTTCACTGGGCGACTTGGCTCGTGTAGAAATGTACGAGTATCATTGAGGGTGTTCACCTCAATTGCCACCAACACAAGTTTTAATTGACAGAAAAACTCTGACTCTTATATAACATTCTACAATAGTACTTCAATTGATTACATAGAAGCAAAAGGATAATGATAATCAAGAATACATTGAAATTTTAATCATTCTTGATTTGTATATAATACTATACATTTTAAGTGGTTCTATAAGATGTAATAGCATTGTAAAAATATATCATTAAAGAGTGTGATATACCAGAGAACTGCAGTGGGTATTTATTTGATTCATGAGTGTGTTGGCAATACACTCAAAATATTCATGAACACTGTTACTATTCACAAAAAACTATTTCTTGAGTATTCTTTAACGTTCATGAATATTGCCAGTGTCATGAATATATGGCTAACATTCACGAATCCTATAAATGCTCACTTCAGTTCTCTGTTATATACCTAGAAAGGCATTAAAAAAATTTTCCTAAAAACCTTTTACAATTCTAAGCCTAAGTTCTCAAAATGTACGTATATATGAAGACCTGTGTGGATGAGAAATTATGAATTCTTCTTATAATTAAATTAAGTAAGACATAAAATAATTTTTTTAATATAAATACCTTCTACTATATATAAGTTTCAAGAAATAACAGAGGACATATGAATGGAGACATGGATATTATGTATCATCATTATGGAAACTTATTTCTCCTTTACAATATTGTGTCTAACAATTTAACTAGTTACACAACTTAAGGCAATCTATATTATAATCTCAATAAATTAAATGAAATTAAATTAAATTACAATTTATTACAAACACATGAAACTATTGTATCTGTATTACATAATTATGGGATAATGTTTAGTAGAAAATAATCTAAAATAATAAACATGTGATAAGAAGCTTAAACATAATGTATCTATAACATATGTATTTAATTTGTTTTCAGAAATCTATTTAAATTTTAAATATGTTTTTGCAATTAGAAATTTTTTTATTATTTATAAACTAAAATATATATAGCATCAACATGGTCAACTGCATACTATGCAAATACAAATATGAGTTGATAAACTTTGCTGAAAGAGCCCTAATCGTAAGTAATATAACCACTTGATTATTGAAAGTCCTTTCAAGCGTTCCAAATATTCTGGCCAAAGATTAGATTATAGATTTGCAAATTATCGAATTCAAAGAAAAATTGTGTGACTAAAAGGTTTTTTTATTTTACATTTGCAATGTAAAATTAGATTTGCTTTCAGCCAGAAGCCTCACGGACCTTTGTGATTGAAGATTTAGGAGAGTTGACAGTAAAGTACCATTAGTTAGTAACACTCCACAACTGAAACCAAACCGAAGAAGCAAATAACAGAGCAAATATTCGAAATGATCAAATCATCGAAAAAATGTTTCACCAGATTATGGATCCGTCTTCTTAGAAAAACAGGGGCTTCACATAAGTGTTATTGGATACATTCGGATTCGTCTTCATCTCTAAAAACGGAGTTTTATTTCTAATATGTTAATTCAAAGTAAACATAATATGAAAGCAGTGCATAACATTTTTGTTGTTATAGATACTATAAATATTTTTGGGAAACGTTCGCATGTTTATAACTTTAACCATTATATGAAAAGTCGGTGGCATCAATCCAGAATATATTAATAAAATTACCATTATTATTCATAGAGATTTTTGTTCTTATTCTATAATAGTATTTGTCATTTGATTTTCTTTAGGTGCGTTAAGCGATTAATAGACGAGAGGAGAAAAACTTATGAGTTTGCTTCACCAAAAACTGTGACTATGAGATTTGAAATTAAAGAAAGAGACACAAAGTCGTGAGTGATTTGTCCAGGGTATATATTTTCATAGTCTTTGGGGTCTTATTATTGATATAAATGGAAGATTTAACTTTACGAATCAATGGGATTTGTAGTTTTATCCATTAAAAATAAATATTCATTATTCTCTCTTCCTTTTTTCGTGAAGCTTTTCGTTAATTGTAAAATCAAATTTCCTCCAATCTCGGTACCTACTGATTATTAGATTACATTTTTTTAGAGCTTGAAAATCCTTTTTGGTGCAGAGATTATGACAATGTTGATTTGGTGATACTTTGCCAACAAATGTTCATGTTCTTACTAAACTTTGAATCGATTTTTGTGATATGTTTTTGTCCCCATTAACTTAGATTTATTATCACTGATTATACTATACGAATGAATATGAATTTTTTGTTTCATGATAGAGCTGAAGTCTTCATAAGATCTTTTGCATTGATATTGATTCTGGCAATGTTGTGTAACTGCAAAATAAAAATCATTAATAGATGAAGATAATACAATAAAAATATATGTATGTATGAACGAATAGATAAATACTTATGAGAACCCAACGAAGAGATGAATGAAATCCAAATTGTGTCTTTTGCTTAAAGATGTTTTCATTTATTCTGTAAATCTAAAATACAATGATTAATATAAAAATTTATTAAGAAATTGCATACTTCATATGACTTACCATATCGATAGCGATAGCATTATCCGCATTCCATAAAATCATATCATGAAATTTAAATATCTTTTTATCAATGTTTTTCTTCTTTTTCTATATTCTTTTGATGTTGCATATAAAATATTTGTTTTTGCAGCAAGAAAACTATTAAATCTCAATTACTTTAGCAATGAATAAACTTTTTTATCTTGTTCTTAATAAAAACCACAAAATGAACGGTTGAACGCTTATGGAAGCTCCACAGCTCCATTGGATCATATTTCGCGCGACTGCACTTAATTTAATAGCATTAAGTGGCATAGCAGAATCATCAAGTTGTATCTGCAACTTGTGTGCAACAACATCAACTTAAATGACTCAATACCATTGGGTATAAAGACCCAACAACGGGGCCGCAGATGCACGGAACATTATTATTTTATCGTACAAGAAGCGAACTAACGAACGAGGAGTAATGGTTGTACGAACATATTGTATATATATACTTGCATTATATTTTATACTTGTACATATATAAAACAAGTACAAGTGTATCCAAGGAAATGAAGCTATCAAAAAAATTGCAATCGCTACAGTTTCGAAATGTTTGAAATGACTGCTGGATGTTGCATATTGAATACTGAATGCATGATGGACATACCGGAAAAGGAAGGCAAGCTGACAACATAGCAGATTGAATGAAGCAAGTTTCTATGCATTATCCGGCATCACATTGAGTGGTACAGTATGTTATAACAATAAGTAGATACATATGCTAGATATACATACATACTATAAAAGGATATAAATATTCTATAAATATGTACACGTATGAATATGTATATACAATACATTTGTAGGCTATGATTATATAGAACAAACAACAACAACAACAATATCAACATATTCCATATTTGTTGTCTACCACAATAATCATTATCATCATCATCATCATCATCATCATCATCAACATCAGCTCATCATAGATATAAATATTCTCTTAGGTAGAATGTATTTAGATATTTAGATTTATTTAAATAAATTTTTATTGAAAAAAATATTATTTCAACTTCAATGAATTATTCTACCGCAACAACCATGGAAATATAATCTTACTTGCTATTGTAAATAAAACCCATTGGCATGGGTGCATGAGAATAAAACGATTGAATGGTGCTTAGCTTATTGAAGGAATTATATTCGAGCCATGTGCATGCATTAAGAGCTCATTGCTATATAAATAGAAATCTCAAGTTAATTTCCTTTCCTTTCTTTCCTTTTCTTTTCATTTCATTTCGTTTCGTTTCGTTTGGTTCTGATTCATTTAATCAGATAATGAAATCAATGTCTAATGAATTGAGTTGTTTCTCATGCAGTTTTGTTTTCAATTCTCTGAACTACAATATAAACATAAAATGATTTAAATAAACATAAGCAATTGACTTTATCTTGGAATGTAATCTGAGATTTTCTGTCTTTCATAAAGAATGAACAACGTCAAAACAATGGAATAATATGTAAGGAAGTATAAGACTGACTCACTGACTGACTGACTGACTGACTGACTGACTTCACATACACATTTGACTTATTCCCTTGACTTACTCAGTTGATTTACTCACTTGACTTACTCTCTGTCGCGTAAGCAGATTTTATATACTATATCTCAAAGTTATTATTATTATTATTTCGCTTAGATGTTTGTATAGCATATCATAGTAATCAGAAACCCCATAATGAATTATTTGTCTATCCTATATGAAAATGAAGAGCAGTGCAGGGAAAATGAATCTATGAAAGTGGTCATTAAGAATCATTTCTACTCACAATGTAGATAAATCTTTCATCACAACAAAACTCTTCTTTTTTTTTTTAAATTGCTATATTACTATGTGTTTTACAGCGCGTTGCCTGGCTCTCATGGTATTCAGAGAAAATATTTCGATAAGAGGTAGAAAATAATAATAACAACAACACAAACATTAAGAAGCAGCCAAGGATCAACAACGAAACACACTGTCTCTCATTTGCACCGATCCCAGTGAACATAATATATAGGTATATAAAAAAAAAAAAAAAAAAAAATGAACGAACAAAATACAATCCAAATTTGTTGTGTAATTAGTAGATGTTAGTTTTTCTTAACACGAAGTATTTATCGAAATTGCCTATGAATTCTTTCTTACACGATTGTGAAGTATTATTAAAAAGTAAAGATTTGAATCTATCTATTACCATTGCTAGGCTTATTAGACTTGTAGAATTTTTAACTATATATACGAGTATATCAGACATTCCAAAAAAACTTAACCATCACATATCATATAAATCAACTTCGCAATGACAACTATTTCTTTAATTTTAGCAAATATTATGTTAGATCAGTTTATCTAAGTTATGGCATCATAAACATCAGCAGTTCACTGCTTGGCCTATTATATTATTACTCCTCGGTAATTGCATGGAAATCTATTGGGAAGTTAGCAACAATGGATTGATGAAAGAACTGGATGGTTAACTGAAAATATTGAAAATATTTTCATAAATATGTTTGAACATTTTATAGTTTTATGGTTTGTAAGAATGTATTTCGTATTTTCTTAGCTTAATCATTTGATTTAATCTTTTGACTTTTCTAAAATCAACATCATCTAACTAATCCATGGAAATGTAGTGAGATGCGAATGGACTATTGCAATTCCAGACCAACAATGAATAATAAAGAAAGAACATAAGTTGTGAAAAATGCTTATTTCTGCAAACAACTAAACAACAAAACAAAGAAAGCATCTACAAGTAAAACAATGGAAATCCATACTTTGTACTATGAATGCAATAACAAACAATTGGAACTTTTAAAAGTCGCGGGTCGGAGGTTGGAGATTTTTTATTATAGCAAGCAAAGCAACATTCTGATATACGAGTATTATTGCAATACAATACAATGTCAGAAAAAAGCATCATAAAGTTTTATAATAAAAATAAATACAGTTTGTCCCGGGATGCGATGAGCTGAATGTGAAGGATGTACAAGAATGCTTTTGTTAATACTGACCATGGTTAGTTCCTGATTATGATGATGATGATAACTGAAAGTGACATATATTTGTAATATAGCGAAAAGCAAAATATAAGTGAAAAAACTAAAAATAAATAATGGTATTGTGGATTAATGAAAGAATGAAAGAATGGAAAAACGGACAGTGAAAGTGTGTGTAGTTATGGTGATGGGGATGGTAATGATGATGATAAGAAAATCAAATGCACAATCCTTTAAAGAACTCATGTTTAATGCATACTTCAGTGTACGTTCCGCACATTTAACGTACAAAAATCTTTTCTGACAATTGACCATTGTCTCTACAGATAGAGTTTGCAAATCTTTGTTCTATTCTATTCTATTCTATTCTGTTCTGTTCTGTTCTGTTCTGTTGTACTAATTAGAAGAGAAGGATACTAAGTGAAAGACATACACATTGGTGGGGGCCTCACAAAAAAGTTTAATAATGCTTTTAAAAGTTTAGTTATTCATACCTTCTGTATAAAAAGTACCCGGAAAATGTCATTCAAATGAACCGCTAAAAAGGAATCGGTAAATTTTTTTTTGTTAAGTTGGTAGCACCTTCCTTTA
>JBANCV010000775.1:0-26142 GCA_037040105.1 Amiota albilabris | reverse complement strand
TCAAAATAAAAACAGAAACCGGTGTAGCAGCCAGTGTTTCCACAGTACGAAGAGTAATAAATGCTTCCGCACATCTTCGTCGGAGAATACCAAAGAAAAAACCACCGTTGACTAAGCCTCGTCGAAGTGCACGACTGCTTTTTGTGCGTGATCAGACGATAAAATATTCAATCTGGATGGCCCGAATGGATAGAATTACTATTTCCACGATTTAAGAAAGGAGGAAGTGTATTTGACTCTAAATCACAGTAAGGAAGGTGGGGTAATGGTGTGTGGTGCAATTACTTATTATGGGACTGTTGAGCTCGTTTTTGTCAGCAACAAAATGAGTGGAGTTTCCTATAAATTGATACTAGAAGATGCATTCAAACAATGTAACAATTTGTTTGGAACAACCACTTGGATTTACCAGCACGACAACGCATCGGTCGACCTGGAAGCGTTGTTACGTCATGGATTAAAGAACAAAATGTGGAATTAGTACAGTGGTCTCCGTATTCTCCTGATATTAACATAATGGAAAACATATGGGGATGGTTGGTTCGTAAGGTTTATGAAAATGGAAGACAGTTCGATAATAAAGAGTCCCTTATCAGCGCCATTAAAACATCGTGCGAGCAAATCTCTTTAAATCGTAAGATAATTTTTGAGGTTTTAAAAAACAATACATCATACACACACTACTGAACGCCTTTTTTTAAAAATATACTCAATTCATTTGTTATTTTTAAATGCATTTTTTTTTTAAATGCATTTTTTTTTAAATGCATTTTTTTTTTTAAATGGTTTTTTTTTTTTAAATGCATTTTTTTTTTTTAAATGCTTTTATTTGTATGTAGTACGGTAAAAAAACTAACAAATTAACTTTAATTAGAATATGTGTCTTAACGTTAAGAAAAAAAATCACAGTTACGGAAAAATCCAGTCAGTCAGGTCCACAGTTGGGTTAGGCATACCTGCAGTATAAAGGGTATAAAGTAGTGGACCCAATACACTACCTTGAGGGACACCGGATTGTACAATTTTGATCGACGATTAGGCATCTCCAACTCTGACATAAAATCTTCTATTTGGTCAGGAAATGATATTGTGCTGAAGGCAGATTACATGATTTTTGTTGTTAAGCTATTCGATAGTGTCATCAATATCCTGCTCGTTTTTTAATTCTATATTTAAATTGATCTCTTCATCTAACCAACTGCGAAATAGATCTAAATCAGTGTTCTTCTTGAGTAAGCTTTTATATCGAATTTTTAAATCGACTGGGATATTCAGATGGATAAATACAGAGGAGTGATCAGAACATAGATCATGGTTATCACTAATGTTCAGTCTTTTTTTTATCAATCCCATGATGTATTGTTATGTCCAGTATATCCGGATGTCTATTCGGTTTTGATGGCCAGTATGTTGGGCTACCTGTACTACTTACGAACTAGTTACCTGAACTGATGCATTTTAAGAGTTCTTTTTCTTTTGGGTTGTTAGTTTTGGCTCCCCACCATTGATGCTTGGCGTTATTACCTCCTCCGATTATAAAGTTGTCACCTAACGACACAAATATTGATTTTAACATTCCATGAGTAACCTGATATGCTGCAACAATTTTTATAATCCCAGTGATCGTTTGCAGCATAACAGTCGTGACTTGTGCCCAATGTTGTACAATTGGTTTGCAGATTCAACATTTTATGCTATTTTTAATGATTATTGCCGTTTCCCCTCGAGCGGTACCAGCAGGATGATTAGTTGCAATCACTTCATAACCAAAAATTTTGAAGTAAGATTTATCAGTAAAATGTGTCTCAGTTAGCAGAACAATGTCTACATGCTCAGACTTAATGAAGTGTTCGACTTCATGCATGTGTTTACATGCACCATTAGCATTCCATAAACGAATTTTAAGGCTTATATGCATTTTTATTTATAAGTGACGTGCATAATTGGATTAAGTTGGACATTTTCAAGCATTTTATCTGTACGCACTATTTTTTCTTTCATCAGCTTCTCCAGTTTGTCAAGTCTGGCGTTAACATTGTTTGTTTCATTTCTAGGCTTTTCGTAATTACTTTTGTCATGTTCATGCTTTTGATTTTGTTGATATGATGCTTTTGTGACTTTCGAGTAGCTTAGTCCACTAGAAACTGGACAAGATAAATTTGTTGTTTTGGCTACTGGACTAAAAAGTCTACGAACATTTTTGGTTGAGGAATTATTCGTACTTCTTAGTGTTTCTTGATACACCTCACATCCTCTATATGAAGCGGTATGGCTTTTTCCACAATGAAAACATTTTGCCGGTGCAGCTTTGTCCTTTGTGCACTCTTAAGAACAATGATTTAATGCACATTTCACACACCTAAATGGCTTGTTGCACAACAGAGGCGCGTTATGTTGTAAACATTTTTATTGTTGATACAAGGTTCCAGGTCAACAAAAAACATGGAAAGCGGTTGCTTATTTATGCGACTATTTGCGTTGGTGATGCGTCTGACTTTATGACCAAGTCTATCTACTCATCCTCTATGTACTAAGTAAGTTTTCATTACTCTCAATTGGCCGTTTTGGGTTGATTTGTAGATGAATGAACCCTTACCAATGCAATTATTGAATTGATGAATCACATCCTGGATATTTGTGATCGCAGGAATAAATAAAGGTGGAGGTTTCGGCTCACTATTAATATTTTCAGTACTGACCTGAATTTTACCTGAATGTCTTTCGTTTACTTTATCTAGACTGACCTGGTCTTCACCTGAATCCATTTCTTCAACAGTTAAGGGTGAGAAACGGTTTGATAGAAGATTGTCCAATGGATCACTTCCCTTTAAAACACCGGATGGAGTACTTGTAGAGGTACTCCCAGTCGATGCAGTTTGCTTCGTTTATTTTTTTTTTTGTTTGACAATACAGTTTCTTTTGCATTATTGGTGAGCCTGCTTTACGCTTCAGCTTATGCACATACTCGGCTTGCTAACCCCAATCATTAGATATAGTGTCTGCTTGCACAAATTGTTTTTGCTTTTACTATGGTAACTGTAACAGCTGAACAATAGGTTTTGTATAATGGAATTTAATAGAAAAGCTTTTTGAATGTAAACAAAGAAAAATAATTCGCAATCATCAACATCAGATCAAAGACCATGAAATATTTTAAGTGTTATAAACATTAAAGAAAAGAAACATGTAACAATAAATTGAGAAAATAAGTAAATATGCATAGTAATTTAAATTTCGTCGTCGCTTTCATTTGAGGGGTATTTTATTATTAAGGAATGTTGTAAATTTAACTACTCATTGTGACATTTGAATGGAATACTGTTTTTTAAACATAGATTTTACAAATCATTATATTTTTTAGAAGAGATTTATAAAGGCTTATGGTACAACACTTCTAGCTGAAAAGTAAAATTAAAATTGTTCATAATCTTTCTAGTGGAATTTTCAGAATATCCATAGATGAGTTCAATTGAAGTTACGAATTATTGTGGGCGCCCAAATTGTACGATGTCGTACAAAAGATTCAATTCTGTGCATAGCACAGAATCAACTGGCATCATTGTATGGCCGGGAAGTAAATATGTGATTTTTATTTTACAAATGAAGTTTGAAAAATTTTAAAAATTTACCAGCATATCTTAAACGGCCTTGTTGCGGTTTTGACCAGCGCAACTGTGCCAATATAGACTTATGTCATTAGCTGCCTGTCTTTCATCTACAATTATTAGATACTTATAAGTAGGTTGCTACTTAAGTCTTGAGATATGGCAGCACCAATGTTGATATGTCAAATCTGACATTGGTATCGTAAAGATTTTCGTTTTTAATGATAAATGTACTCAGAACGTTTTGTCATACGAGTGCTATTTGTATTGTTTACAGTGACTTGAAAAATTCGTTTCGGCTAAAAATGGAATTAAATCGTGCAATGATGTTTTATGATATTCGACGTGGATTAAATCAACAAGAGTGTGCCGATCAACTCGCTTCAAAAAATATTTTTAAATTAAATTTAAAATTTTTTTTCGTTGATACATATTTGTTATTATTTGTCTGTCTCAAACCTTAAGTAGCAACCCTCGTATAGCGCAGTGCAGAATTCATTGCAGCCTCGTTCACCATCACGATCTCCCCACACAAAACAATAACCATTTCTAGTACCATTTTCATACAAATTTTTTTTGCTTTCATCTTGATCTTTTATAAAAATGGCTTTGATCTCATCCTTGTCTCTAATATGCATCTTATACTCTTCGGATTTCTCTAATTTTTTTTCCTCGTCATCAAGATTTTTAATATTTTCGCACTTAGTGCACTTATTTTTTTTTTTTTTTGTTCGATACAATATAGTTGCTGTAATTTTTGTTGTTCATTTTTCTTATTGTTTCCATTTGATTTAAGAGCCAGAGGTTTTTATAGCCTCTTTTTCCGACACAGTTGTCATATACGCATTCGTCACTGTCACTAACACTGAAAGGTGAGACTTGAGAAATCTGCAAATTTTTTTTTCTTTTTATTGCTTCACAATAATTTATTTAAAAAACATAAAACACATAATTTATTACACGTCACACAACTAAAACATCACCACACAAACATTATTACTTATTAACAAGGCTAACATCAAATTAGTTAACAGTTACTTATTCACTTACAGTTATCAATAATTTTTTATTTTTTTCCGTGGACAAACTTGGCAATAGAGTGGTTCACAGAAGCTGATCTCATAAATATGAATTAATAAAGGAAACAGCCAAAATTTTTCTCTTCAACTTTTATATTCCTGTATTTATAAGTAACGGTAAAGTGAAAAGATGTACAAAGGGGCGACAAAAAGCGAGCACTCCGCTTCACATTCTACTTCTAATTTAAAAAAAGAAATAGTAAATAAAACTCCTGAGCACAAAATATTTTTCGATGGCACATACGATAATTTCGCGCACAAGAATAAAATGCATTGGGTTTTCAGTTCAATATTTTACCAGGTGATGCGTGGTGGGTTGTAGAACAAATTTGCATCAAAAACTCAATTTCGAAATAATGGCATATACGATTATTTCGCGCAAAGGGGTCGATGTAAAGGCTCAGAAAAAAGAATGAAATGAAATTAAAATCAAAATTATAGTTTAAATCGCTGAAAATTTCTTTCGGTTGACATTTTCTTTCAAAAACTCGTCTAAAGTTTGTTGAATAAAGACTCCTTTTTTCTCCAAGTAAATATTTTTATAGCACTGTAAAGCGTCAGCAACAGATTTTCGTCGGGATCATTGATCGAAAAAATTTCCAGTACCATACTTTTGCAATTTGCGCAGTCGTTAGCTTTTTGGGTTCTTTTTGGATATCGGTCAGATCAGTTTTTTCTTCCAACGCATCTTCAATATCAATAGTCAACAACATTTTGTTTGTGAGCTCTTCATCGTGGGACTTTAACAGTTCGTCGATATCTTCATTCTCCTTCAGATTGCCGATTCTCATTTCAGACCAATATTATGCAAATTTGCCCAAGTTTTAAAGCGTTCGAACCAACCATGACTTGCTTCAAACTGTTCGGTATTTCCACTGCTTGATGATGGTGTTTCATTCTGTAGATCATTAAAAATGCTTATGGAATTATTTTGAATTATCATTTTTCTCAGGAGCACTTTTCTTTGATTTTGATTATCTATTCAAACCTAGAGAATAGTTTCCATTTAAACCAATAGCTGACTTCTGTTTTTCATACTTTGTTGTGATTGTAGAGGGGAGCAGCTTTTGAAAATTTTGTTATTTGATCAGCAACTCGGTTGCAAATTGTTCTTACAGAAGTAGAAGCCAAAATAAGATGTCTTGCAATATTAACAGCTTTTTCACCTGACTTATACGTAAAACGATCTAATATGATTATTTTCAGTTCAAAACTGATTTGATTGCATTTCTGGCTCAATTTTTCCCAAAAAAAAACTCAAAACTGCGGACATTAATTGCACACAATTCACCTTTCTATATGCAGCTCTTAAATATGCCGATATTTGGGAATCCTCTTATTACAAAAAAATGTATTTATTTATTATACATTTATAGGCTATCTAATAGAATATAAACTTAAACTAAAAGCTACGGGGCCTTAAGCTTACAAAAAAATTATTTTCTGCAGTTAAAAAGCCGCTATGTTTCGAAATATGCGTGTGTATTCACGCGACGCAAACTGAAATTAACGATGCAATTTGCGCGACAAGATGAGTTGATCTAGCCATGTCCGTCTGTATGTCTGTCGGTTTGTATGCAAACTACTCCCTCAGTTTTTGAACTAGAGAACTGAAATTTTACGAAGTTTTCTTTTTACCATACGCAATCAGAATCAGAATATCGTAATCAGTCGAATCGGACCACTAGGAGGGGTATCTCCCTTCTCAAATTCATATTCTTATTAGAAAACTTTTTTGTTTTTTGTGCTACCATTTTGCCATTTGAACACAATATGTTGTTGGAAAGCATAGCTACAATACAAAAAAATATGTGAGTGTGCATAACACTCACGAGCCGTTGATGTGAAACAACTTTGTTTTCAGTAGTGTGGAATTGGACATCGATTAATTTGTTTTATTTAATTATTAATTATGTTATTCTAAAATTTCTCGTTGAAATCACCGTATTTGAATTAGCGATTGCTTAATTTGTTTACCTTCGAAAAAGTACACTCAAACTGAGTAAGCTTTACAAAATTCACTCACTTTTGACGTGAATAATTGAAAC
Source organism: Amiota albilabris (assembly GCA_037040105.1). Classification (NCBI taxonomy): domain Eukaryota; kingdom Metazoa; phylum Arthropoda; class Insecta; order Diptera; family Drosophilidae; genus Amiota; species Amiota albilabris. The sequence continues at coordinate 19,410 of JBANCV010000775.1, read as the reverse complement.
CCCCTTTTGAGCTCACACATACAAATATGTGATAATGATTTCTAGTTCCTTGTTAGCCAGCCTCTGATAAATGGCAATGAAGGTTCAAAGCTTGTCTGTGGTTTGGTTTTTTTTTTTTTTGTTTTTTAGCGATGAGTTTAATTTGTTTACCTTTGACCGGCTCTCTAAGTAACCAGTGTCAAAAATTTAAGGTCTTAACGAATTTTGTAACCACAGAAAATGTTCATACTTATGCTGCTTTGATTATTTCATTCTTTCATCCTTGCATAACAGCACAGGGAAATGATCACGATGCTTGCACATACGCACACATACACCCTAACTTATATCTGCTTTAACTACTTCATTCTTTCATTCTTGTCTCTCCACAACTTCCATGCAAACACGTAACACAATTTTTCAAAAAAGCTGCCCTTTATCGTTTTGAACCCACACATGCAATTGTCTAATAATGACTGAATACAAAATCGGTAGCAAGTTTATATCGTGCATTCGCTAATAAAATTTCTAATTACTTGGTAGTCGAGTGTGTTAAGCCACGGTCTCTAATACATGGGAACGTATGTTCAACGCATGCCTGTGGTTTGGTTTTTTAAGAAATAAAATTTTTTTTATTTTTAATAAATGTTCCATTATCAATAATATAAAATAATTATCCATTTTTTGCTCACTTGAATTTTTATTATTTTATTTAATTACATATTATTATAAGATGATCGACCTATTCTGTAGCAGATTTTCATATAAAATGATTTAAAATAATGAATTCATTTTTCAAAATGTGTTTTGCTGTATTGCCAATTATTTGTAATAATTGCTGTGTTAAAAAAAATACCAACTTCTTTACAAATGATTTAAAAAAAAAAAAATTACAAAACTCATGTCATTGGCTAATGGTTTCGGGAGAGTGAGTTTGAAATTGATGTAATCGCTTATTTTGTTTAAAGGCTTGCTTGATGAGCTGCAATAAGTAATCATATTTGTTACCGGCTATCTTTTATTTACCTTAAAAATACATACATCGATTCTGTTTGAAGCTTTGCGATAAACCACATTCTTCGTTTTATTTTCTAACGCGTAAATAAATAGAGATTTTGGCTTTGATGGTGAATGCGACGGCAATTGTGTTGTAATAAGCTTGAAAGTGGGCATGAAATTGTCAATATGCGTTGCGCCAAATGTCGTCATTTTTTTTTTTTTACATATGTATACATAAAGATTGATTTAATTTTGACTAATTATCTGAGATATTTGATAAAGATTTTAAAATATGTCTCTAATCTTTATATTCAATCCTATCCTTCTCAAAACAAAAACCGTCTTTCAAGCCAACAAATTAATTAAACTCCAATCTTTGAACAACCAAGTCACCGTTGATCTATCAGAACATAACACACTAAACTACACCAAAAGAATAATTTACTGCAATGATTTAAGAGATATTCCTGAAAAAGAAATACTAGAAGAACTGAAATCATAAAACATTACAGAATGCAAGAAAAGTCTTACGAAGCATCAAGACTCTCTTAAAGAATCTGGACTTATCATTCTAACATTCGCCTCTCTCAATCTTCCAACACAAATTAATATCGGCTATGAAAAAAAAAATGAGCGACCATACGTACCTCTTCCTCTTCGCTACAAAAACTGTGGATGTTGAGGCCACACAATAAACACCTGCAAGAGAGACAAGCTATGTCTAGATTGTTTAAACCCACCTCAAATTGACGAAACAGAACCCTGTAATCCCTTTAAATGCCGCATTAATTGCAAAGAAAGCTCTATCCCCAACTATCACTACAGCATCTTCCACCATGACTACCTTAACTACAAAAAAAACAAGGACCATATCGCTTTTCGATTGTCCCACAGACCTTGCAAACTGAGACAAGTTTACAGCCGCAACCAACAATTGCAGTCTAGACAAACCAATTAGTTCCAACATAAATAAAGGATCAGCCAATATTATTAAAATCATCCGGCATAACGCCAACTCATCTATACCACAATCATGCCTCAACCCAGCCATAAAGTTTAATATCCCCTGGTGGAATGATAAATTACAAACTCTTAAATTAAACAAAAATCACCATTGGTCCAACCTAAAACGTTTAATTTCTACAAGCAATATAATAAACTACAAAAAAGTTAATGCCTTATACAAAAGAGAAATAAAACTTGCCAAACGAGCATCAGTACAAAACTTTACAGCCGAAATCAACCCCTCCACTTCTACCTCTAAAATTTGGTCCCATATCAGATCTTTCTGTGGAACGAAACCCCATCACACCATTCATTGTTCGCACTTATATTACCGATTAACAATTAATAGCTAACAAACTCTGCATACTCTGTTATTCACAATCCCAAGATAGCAATTCCTCCATTACTCTTCACCTACATAAATCAAGCCAACATCCAGTACTCACTCTCCAGTTGTGCCCTAAAATTAGAAGACCCTATCACACTAATCGAACTCAATTCAGCTTTAGTCAATCTTAAGGGTAAAACCCCTGGCATTGATAAGATATCTTATCCTATGTTAAACACCTCCACATATGGGTACAGCGCCGCCTCCTTAACTTATATAATAATATTTTTGCTAAATTTATCCCACAACAGTACAAAATTAGCAAAATCATACCATTCCTTAAACCCAATTCCGATAAATCTAATATCAACTCCTTCCGGCCTATTTCACTTAACTCATGCTGTTCCAAACTTTTAGACAAAATCATTGCGAATCGACTATGGTGGTTTGTTTCCGCAAACAAAACAATCGATAGTCGTCTGACTGGATTTAAACGGGGAAAGTCTATATCTGACTCCATATGCACATTCGATTATCTGATATCATCGGCACTTTCCACCAAAAACCATATCTCAGTTGTTTCTCTTGATTTTACTAAAGCATTCGACAAAATAGGTATTCACTCTATTGTTGACGAACTAAAAGAATGGAAAATCGGACCCAAAATCATCACCTACATCATAAACTTTATGTCAAACAGAAAAATCTCTGTATGCGTAAACGACCACTACTCTTGCTCACTTCCATTACACAATGCAATACCCCAATGATCACCCCTCTCAGTAATCCTTTTCCTTATTGCATTTTATAATCTAAATAGAACTATCGATAAACACAAACAGTTCTATTTCTGCACGTATGCGGACTACTACCACATAAAATAAAAAACTTCCTCTCTTAATATTGATTCAGTCCTTAATGATATTCTACTTTGGTGCACATATTCGCGTGCGGAACTTTCCCTATCCAAATGCAAACACTCACACATTTGCAGAAAACAACTATGCCAAGTACAAATTAGCTTGCCTACAATAGCCAACGTAGATAATCTCAAAATCCTGGGCATCACTTTTAGCAAAAGGTACCTCTGGAACGAACACATCAAAAACATACTGTTGTTGCTTTCAAATAGACTCAACATTATCTAATGCCTATCAAACAAAAAATATAATACTAATCATCTTGCTTTAATTTCAATCATTAACTATCATCATGTCAAAAATCGACTATTGTCTTTACCTTTACGGGAACACTCCAGTTTCCCAACGCAACAAAATAAAAACTATTTACCACTTCGCCCTTTCTGTTTCACACTACCAAACTTAACAGACCAATACTAGCCTCCATAGACTCTCCAATGTCTGCCCCAATTTCTAATATCCTAAAATCGAAATGCTACCCCAAATTGCCTTCCACCCTTCACCACGCACTAGCTCTTAACATCCAACTATGCCTACCTTCCTTTAAATCCCCCTCTATAGACACAACCCTTCACTCCCTCACAAAATCATCCACCCCAGCTTTAATCTTTCAAATGAAATTCCTCGAACTGAAGGAATCTCTTCCTTCATTCACCTTCCTTTATACGAATGGTTCCAAATCGGAATCCGCTATCTTATTCAGTATTACAACAAATCAACTCAATCATTAATCTTCTTCCCCCCTATAGCTCAACTTTCTCAGCCGAAGTCATAGCCATCTTCAACGCAGTCAATATTTGCAAAAAGATTAAAAAAAAACTTTGCTATATGCACAGACTTATTAGCTTCAATAGATTCCATCAGTAACATCTCTAACAACTGCTATTAGCCCACCGCTATTAGGCAAATCCTAACAGACTGCTTTCCCAGAATAAAAATAATCTGGGTCCCTGGACACTGCGGTATTCCAGGAAACGAATACGCAGATAAAGCAGCCAAAGATGCTTTTCGCTTTCCCCTTACCCTTCGCCCTGATTAAAACTCCTCTGACATTTTGAGCACATTAAATCACAATACATACAAAACTACAATTCCATCTGGGACCTTACCAATTCTCATTATAAAACAATAAACCTAAACAAAAATAGCCTACAAGACTTTGGTAGCTACCATTTTGACACTTCCCCATTCATCCTTTTTAAAACTCATTCGATTACACCTTGCCCATACTCTTCTCATTCAGAAACAATTTTTGACGGCAAAATTTCTCCCACTTGTCCATTCTGTAACACTTATCTCCACATATCTGTCATTCATATCCTCTCAAGCTGTACCTTCGTCAACAACCTCAGAAATCAATCCTTCCACAACTCCAATCCTCTCCTCGCATTATCGGAACCTTTCCGCGATAACACCTTAATAATCATCGATTTCCTAAAAAGGCAAATATTTTCCACCTACTGTACGTCCCTCAGAGGATCTTTTCTTAGCACTATATTAAATTTTTCTTCAATTAAACTGTATATTCCTGTAAATAATGTAAACACATATTGTATAATTATTAAATAATCTTAATAAATACACTAAGTAAGCTTAAAACCCTGTAGCTAAAACTTCTAATTTAAGTTTATATTTTATTTTAGATAGCCTATATGTGTATAGTAAATAAATATTTTTTGTGATATTGTCGAGAATAGGTCGGTAAGTATGGTCACTCGCGTTAGTGCTGGGCAATTGCTGCCATATTATGTGACATATGCCTGATAACAGAAATTATTTAGGTGTTAAAAATTATAGCGGGATACTGCATATTTAATGACAAACTGGACCTTTTATATTTTTTAAATTGTCTATTTTTGTGATTTTTTAATTTAATAAGGTCGCGAGAAAACCAAGATGGCGTATGAGGATTATGCTTAAGTTAAATTTTCGAAACACAAATTTTAAAATAGTTTTTCATACAATAGTTTTGTAAAAAAAAAACTGTGCAAGCTAGTTCGGCATTATCACATGAATACAAATAGAACCAGTCAGTGTTATTACTGACTAATCTGAGCGAGTGAACATGTTCCTTCAATATTATTTTTTTTGTTCACTTGTTCTTTTTCTCTCTTCGCTCAGTTGTTCCTTTTGCTCACTTTTACATGTAGAATAGCAGTTTTCCTTTCTTTGTGTTTTGGTTCTTTTTATTTTAAGCACATAGCATGAGCAAATGAAACGTATTAATAAAATTATAATATAGACCTGCATGAATGCAGTTATCTTATATATGTCAACATTTGAGTAAGAATGGTGCATGAATGCATGCAGAATAACATATGAATGTAATCATACAGGCCACTAGTTCGTAAGTGAGCAAGTAAACAACTAAGCAACGTGAGTGAGTTGCTTTACTTCAAAAAATAGAACAAGTGAATATGTTCACCAAAGTGAGCAGTGCTGACCCAACACTATTGTCAATACAACAACTGGTGCTTTATCATTTATTGCTAGCCACTGCAGTAGTATTCCTTAAGGCCCGCGCACTGATTCCATGCTGTGCGATTTTGTATTCTGCATCGCAACTTATTTTCATTACTGCGCGTTTTGCAAAGCAGTTGCAGCTTAAGACTCATTATTCATCTATTTCCATATCTGTTATAGATGAATCTTCTTTAGCTTCTAAACCAAGCAGTCGACATTCATGTACAATCACTGAAAACGAGCTATCAAGCTTTCTTTAGTGCTGCCATCACAAAAAGCATAACGGATTATCATCCCAACTTTAACAATAGTGTGGCGGAATGGCAGATAACGGTCTCGGCTAGGTTGCATCTGGTTTTATATCTTATGCGGCGAAAAAAGTCTCCACTCTTACAGTTTTCAATAATGTAGTTAATATGGAAATTGAAGACGATGCACTAAATGGCATTGTAAGCAGATTCTGGGAAATCGGAAGCGATTTTTGCTCAACTTCAGCAACATCTCCATACGATGACAACTGTGAGCAGTTTTTTCAAGGAAATCACACACGTTTAAAGTCAGAATACTCATTACGGCTTCCGTTAGGCAAATGTCAACACTCGTGGGGACTCTTACACTCTCGCATTTAGAAGGCTAAAAGGATTAGAGAGAAAATTGTACAGAAATCCTGATTTGAAGTTTCAATACAAAGAATATGCTGAACTTGATCACATGGCTCTCATAGATCCACAAGAGCAGACCCCAAGTATTATCTATTTGATCATTGCATGTTAAAGCCAGATAGCTCAAGAACGAAGCTTCGAGTAGTGTTTAATGGTTCGGCGAAGATGACTTCTGGATACTCAAAGACTTACTATTGGCAGGTTCAACCATTCAACCAAAACTGTTTCCCACTTCGTTTAAGTACACTGCTCTTTGTGGTGACATCTCCAAGATGTACCGATGTGTGCGACTCACACATCCAGACGAAAACTTGCACTGTATCTTATGGCGCGAAAATCCAGCATCTGAAGTTAGTGTCTACAAGCTGGGCACAGTTACTTATGACACGAGGCCAGCAGCTTTTTTGGCGGTCAGAGCAAGTTGCGAGTTCATACCCGCTAGGCTTGCAAATCATTTTCAGGGACTTCTAAGTGGATGATCTCATATCTGGAGGAAACACAATCAACGACGCCATTGAGATTCGGTTCCAGGTAAAACAGTTATTGCGAAAGGGAAATTTCGTTATACGGAAATGATGTTGAAACAAGCTAGGCACTGTTAAAGGTGAAACTGATGCTGATAAAAAAAAGCTTTCATGACGTAACTAGCGTAACGAAGATGGGATCGTGAATCTAACAATTTCTTGCTTAAATTCACATCATTTCCTACCGAAGGACTAATAACAAAACGATCGATTCTTTCTGCAGTTGCACGCATTTATGATCCATTGGGGCTGATTGGGTACAAGCCCTGCGGAGGGAAAATCTTGATGGGACGAGAATATATCTCAGTCGGTTCATACATCGTGGCTTAATTTTACTAATCAATTTGGAGTGATGAGCAGCCTCAAATTTCCTCGGTTCATTTTAAATTCGCATGCCTCATGGGATCTTCATGCCTTTTGTGATGCTGGAAGATGCCAACTTTGCAAAACCCGGCAGATATTCTATCGCGTAGTTGTAGTCCAAAGGAATTGCGTGATTCGGCATTTTTTATTTTTATTAGAAGGTAGTACGAAATGGAAGAAGTATGCATCACTGGTCTTGGAGCTGCCAGAATTAAGGCTAAAGGTTTTGGTTGCATCAGTGAGCCGAGACATATCGTTTGATTGATGAATTCCAAAATTCGTTTTATAAATTGCAGCACATTTTTGCTTATATATACAGATAAAGAATTAGCATTTACCTCATTGAAACCGCCGCTTACTGTAGTTGACATCAAAATGGGAACAAATTCGCTTATTTGGAGCATCCAGCAAGTATGCTTCGTAGACGAGCTTAAGCGTCTTAAGGCAGATGAATCTCAATCATCATCCAGCAAGCTGTTATCACTCAACCCATTAGTAGACTTTTATGGGCTGTTGCGCGTTGGAGAGCGTCTCCAAAATTCATTGCTGAGTTTAGCCAAGCGTCCTCTTATCTTGCCTAAACATCATCCAGTTACAAAAGCTATAATTGAACATTATCACAGAAAATTGCTGCAAGCTGGACCTAAGGGTCTGTTATCTTCATTGCGGCAAAGATGGCCATTGGTAGGACGGAAGCTGGTTTCAAGCATCATTGACAGATGTCTGTGTTAGGTTTTTCTGATGCGGCCGAGGATAGTCCAGAAAATGATGGGAAATTTTCCAGCTGAATGTGTCATTTTCAATTTTACATTTGCCACTACCGGAATCGACTTTTGCGTTCCATTCTTTTACAAGCATCAGACTAGAAACAAGTCACCCATCAAATGTTACATATGTGTGTTTATCTGCTTCGCTACCAAGGCTACTCATTTGGAAGTAGTTCAGGATCCATTCACCCAGGCTTCTTTGGCAGTTTTAAGGCACTTCATCAGCATCAGAGGAAAGTCACGCACGATATGGTCAGATAACGCCGCTAACTTTGTTGGTGTTAATGTGCCTTTCTTCCCGACAGATCCCATAATGACCAAGTTAATGAAACATGCATCTCAAATGGGATTGACTGGAAATGTGTCCCGCTCCGTTCACCACACTTTGGTGGCCTCTGGTAGGCAGCAGTTATTGCTGCTAAGCATCATTTCTATCGCACAGTTGGCTTGCCAATTTTGACTTTTGATGAGCTGCGAAGACTGGTTTGTGAAATTTCTGCAATTTTAAATTCTTGCCCTCTTTGTCCAATTACAGAAAATCCTGATGACCAGGAGGTGCTCAAACCAGCCCATTTTCTAATTGACGCACCTTTCACATCATTTCCTGAACCAGATTTGACTACTTTGAACGTAAGTCCCCTGAACCACTGATAGCGCGCTTGCATAATGAAGCAATCAGTAATCATGTTGGCAGCACTAGAGCAGGTGTTATCCGCATTTGTTGCAAGAGCGTAGCAAATGGCAATCTTCTGGATCGAGTTTCTAGCCTGGGACCATTGTCTTGTTGACTGCCGACAATCTTCCATCTTTAAAGTAGCAGTTTGGACGTGTGGAAAGCATTATCAAAGGCCAATCAAGCAATCAGCAAGACGTCCACTGGGCCAGTTAAGCGAGTAGTAAGGAGAATTGCTATTCTACGTATTCATGTTGTGTCTGTTGAAAGTAATAATTTTCCAACGGGGGCAGAATGTCTGCGGCAGCTGTTGAAGAGCATAAGCATATTGCAAAGAGTGCGTTTTTGTTATATTTGCTTTTTTGCATGTTCTTTCTTATATTCTTATCTTTTACTTGCAAGTACAATTGTTTAATCATTTGTAATTATGTTTAATCTGTATTCAACCGCTGAGCATAAAGCACGCGATAGTGATTTAAAAATAGAAAAATAAATGCAATAAAATCCTAAACGCTAACGTTAACTCTAGACAGTCACTTTCATGGCTGAAACAGCTTGATAGCAGACAGATAGCCCAAGGCTGCATCGACTCTCATCGCAAAACACTACTTTATGAGAACATAAAATATCTGTTCTGTTATCAATGTGTTTACTTACTGATATCCAACGAGAAGAATTATCAAAAAGCATTTCAGATTCAAGATAACTTAGTTCAGAGTCGTTACAAAAATCTCGAAGTTCTAATGGTGAAGATGAGAGAGATGTTAAAATGGACACGTCCTTCGATTAGCAATTGATGATAGTCCACTCCCATGTAAAAAAAATGTCGTAGAGTTGTCGTCATATCACAAGGAAGATCTTGAGCATTTATTTTAGTGAATGACGTACTGCTGTGTTAATCAATCCATCATTACCAGTATTGGCAGAAAATATGCCTTGTCGAAAGTTGGTAAAACCACTTTCCACATTTCTGTTGATGGTATCTTTTTGTTGATTTATTTCAGTAGATGATCATATTGAGGAATTATTGGCAATTCGTTCAATGACACATTATTTAAATCGTATTGCTTGAGACTTGATGATAATCTGCCACAATGATTGACACCACCATTATGAACATTTGCATTGCTAGATCTTCCATTTCCACTACCACTAAAGTTTTGTGAAAAATTAATTGGATTTGTCTCATAAAAAGCCATATAATTGTTTTACTTCAATATGTGATGGTGGTGGTGTTGGTACAAAAAATTCGCTTTGGACTTTTGGATTCGGTAATGATGATACATTTTAATTTTATGATGGTCGCGGTTGTAGTAGTGATGATGAGTGAGCGACATGAGAATATGAAGTTGATAGTACTGGAGTTGGTTCCCGTATTAGTGGCAAAAATGTTGGTGGTGCCCTAAAGGGCGCTCTTATTAAAGATGGGGATGCTCCTAAAAATGAAAATATGATAGAAACTGTAAATGTTTGTATTGTTAAATATACAAATACAGGAGGCAAAATCGATTGTATCCATTTAAAATCATCGGGAAAAAAAACTGGACACATGCCTGGTGCCTGTGCAATAAATGGTGGTGGACCAGTAAACGGTAGAGACATTGGAGCAAAAACCGGTGGTGTGTGTGGATAGCCAAAAAATGCAAAGGGGGTGGTGTCAAAATTTTATTTTGCAGTAACAATTTAATTTGATCTATTGTATCAACAGCATTACTATTATTATCGTAACCAGCGCCAGCTTCACCTCCAAAACTTTGATACATCTCTTCTTATTGGATTTGTTTTCCATGTCGCAAAAATTGGTTTTCTTAGCCTACTACTCTAAATAAATTGAAAGCTTCTTCACTAGCAGTTGTTTGAATGCAAATGTCGCAGTATCAGCGTCTACATTATAATTAAAAGCATCACTATCATGATCATAGCTCGTATCATTTTGCACCGGTATCGATATTAGACGGTATGTTAAAAAATCCTTTAATGGTGGACAGAAGTGCTCACAATTTAAATATGATTTAGATTTCTGATACTGAATGTCCATTATCAAAGTGCCGGTGCTGCCATTTTTTAGACTTTTAAAATACGTTTTCTTATTGTCAAAATTTTTACCGCCACGTTTCCAAAACTACGAGATTGTGGAAAATATTTTCTCATTTAATGTTGTAGGCCACCTGGTATTACCCAAGACTTTCATTCATTGACTGGTAATGATGAAAGCGCTTCATAGGGAACCTTTAAATATAAATGATAAAAAAAAATGAATTAACACAATAATGTTTTTATATTGATTATAATTAGCTGTTCTAAAATTAGGTGTTTACACTGTTTTTATTTTTCAAGCAGTCAGTCACACATGGAACGTTGTACCTAATTGTGAAAAATTAAAATAAATTTTTTGTGGAAAATAGATCATTAAAAATACACATAATTCTTTCAGCTCCTATTTTCTTCCTTGCTGCATTTTTTATTACAATTTCAAATTTGGCTATTGTTTGCTTATTTTTTGGGCCACAATCATCTAAAAAAAGAGAAAAAATTACGCAACACTGCTGCGGGGCGACCAGGTACAGTTGGTTAAAAAGCAGTTTATTTTTTTAAACAGTTTAAAAAGACCTTCGATTTCTACAACAACAACCCTCAATGTCGTCACTTTTCCCTGTGGTTTTCTCTTAAATTGTTTATAAAAAAAACTGTTTTCTCAGCTCGACAAGACGAGTTAATTAAGCTTGTTTTTGAGTTAGGGAGCTGAAATTTTGTACGTAGCTACACACTGCACATTTGTCGGAATCAGCCGAATCGGAACACTATGAGGGGTACCTCTCATACTTTTTAAATGAAATTTAAATTGGAAGAATTTTAGCCATATAAAATTTCAAGGTACTCTGGCTATCAGGATGGGTACCGCCCATACAAACCCAAATACTCAATTTCATGTTCTTATTAGAAATTTTTTTTGTGCTCATCATCTTGAATTTGGATTTGGACACAATAGGTTTCTGACCCATATTCATCAACCATGTAAATTTCAAGATCCTAGGATTACTGGATTGCAAAGCTCCCACACAAAAAACGTTTTCTAGGGGGTGCATTCGGCATAGTCGTCTTTCTGTTTTTTCATTAAAATATTTTATGAACAATAATCATCACTACGAGATATTTTTATTGCGATATGTGGGCACTACAGTGGCAGACGAATTGCGTACATTGACAATAACTTATAAAGTCAGTATAACATTAGAAAACAAGATGATATTATTTAACAATGACTCATTATGTAACAAATATCATTAGTATTTAACAATGACTAAATATAACACTTAATACATGATTTGCTTTAGTTAGTTTCTCCGATCCTCTTTAATCTTTTTCTAGCGGATGTATTTAAAGAAAGAGCGTTTTCTAGGGGGTTTGGATGATGAGATAGTCGGTCATTGTTTCTTGCAAAATTATCTTTTGACCCTCCTCTTCTTGGTAGTATGAAGTTGGTGCCATTAAAACGATTATGATGCATGTTTAAAGCACGTGGCAGACAATTTGGAGGCTAAAATTTTATAATAACCAATTAGATGTTTTAGTTAAGACCATAAAATACTACGTACGTAGGTTGCTAGTCTTGAGATATAGCAACACCAATGTTGATATGTCAAATTTGACATTGGTATCGTAAAGCTAGTCATTTTTAACGATAAATTTACTCGGAACGTTTTGTCATACGAGTGCTATTTGTATTGTTTACAGTGACTTCTTGAAACATACGTTTCGGCTAAAAAATGGAATTAAATCATGAACATTTTCGTGCAATGATTTTTTATGATTTTCGACGTGGATTAGCTCAACTAGAGTGTGCCGATCAACTCTCTTCGAGCTTCCGTGATGAAGCTCCATCCAGGGCCACCGTGTTTCGCTGGTTTTCTGAATTCAATCGTGGTTGTAGTTTTCTCCAAATTTCGTGAATGTCGTCCAAAATCGGTTGTTGTGCCACAAAACATTGATGCAGCGCATGAACTGATAGTGCAAGATCGTCATGTGACATATCGTGAGATTGAGGCATCCTTGCTCATGATTTCCACTTCAATACATTCAATATTGCATGAACATTTGCCCGTCAAAAAGATTGATCGCGTTGGATTCCGCATAATTTGACAATCGCGCAAAATGGCTCGTGTCGAATGATGCAAAGAAATGTTGAAAAAATTCAATCGCGGTGCTTCAAAAGACGTATATAAGATCGTGGCAGGTAATGAATCATGGATCTGTACATATGAGCCTGAAACTAAACGGCAGTCGACTGTATGAGTCTTTCAAGATGAGCCAAATCCAACAAAAGTTATTCGCGCATGAAGCACTTTGAAGAAAATGATCGCCTGTTTTTTTGGAGTAACCGGACAAGTCACCACCGTGCCATTAGAGAAACGTAGAACGGTTAATTCTGAATGGCACACCACTATTTGTTTGCCAGAACACATCGGCTCAAACAAGTGACTTTTAAACGTTCAAAATGTCGTCATCCGCCCCATAGTCTAGATTTGGCACCCAATGACTTCTTTTTATTCCCGCACACCAAAAATAAAGTGCGAGTTCAACGTTTTTCGGCGCCTGAAGAAGCGGTTGATGCTTTCAAAACACATGTTTTGGAGATTCGTCATTCCGAGTGGAAAAAGTGCTTCGAAAATTTATTCAATCGCATGCAAAAATGTATTGATATTCAAAGAGAATGTTTTGAAAAACAATAAAGTCATTTTCGATGATACATATTTGCTAATATTTGTCTGTCTCAAGACTCAAAAAGCAACCATCGTACTGAACACCCTATAAATGCCTTTAAAAATCAACTGTTCTAAGAAATCGATGAAACACCAAAGCATCAATTTAAAATAGTCTTCCCCACATATCATCGCCATACAATTACAGAAAAAGATTATACCGGAGAAACATTGATCAAACTCTTAAAATAATATAAAAAGAACAGAACCAATCATGCTTAAAATCCAAGCAGTCTATCCAATACATTTTTCCAATTATAAATTTCGTTTCACCGAATTCCAAACAACAGATGTACGAGAGCGGTTCCTTAAGTACCCGTGTTTGAAGATAGAAAATATTCCTGAGTGAAGTAAGTGTTATCGTCGTATGCTGCCATCTATCAGACGATGCTAATACAAATTTCAGACTGATTATAGGTTAGTTTCGATTTGCCAGCCATCCGAGTCAGATGTGTTTCGGGATTTTCGCTAAAATGGAAAAAGAACAGTATCGGTCAGTAATTCGCTTATTGTTTTTGGATGGAAAAAAATGCGAGGAGATAAAAGCAAAGTTGGATGCTGTTTATGGGGACACGTCGCCATCTATGACCACAGTTAGATATTGGTTCAACGAATTTAAACGTGGGCGAACATCCGTTTTTGATGAGGAGCGACTAGGACGCCCGGCAGACGTGGTTACCGAGGAAATCATTTAAAAAGTTCACGACATGATTCTCGCTGATCGACGAACGAAACTGCGCGACCTAGCAAAGGAACGGCAATTAACATTTTACATGATAAGTTGACGATGAAGAAATTGTCGGCCCGATGGGTGTTGCGATTGCACACGCTGGACCGTTGATGAAACCTGGATTCATCATTACACACCAGAAACTAAGCAACAATCAAAGTAATGGATTTCTCCCGGTGAATCTGCACCAAAGAAGGCGAAGACGGTTTCATCGGCCGGTAAGGTCATGGCCACGATTTTTTGGTATGCGAAGGGCGTCATCCTCTTGGAATTTTTTTAGAAAAAGGAAGAACGATCACTGGAGTGAGTTGTTGGACCTCTTCGACAAAAAATTAAAGGAGACAAGGCATTTGGTGAAAAAAGGTGTTGTTTCATCACGATAACACACCAGCAAATTCATCTGGTTTTGTGTCCGCCAAACTGCATGAATTGCATTATGAATCGCTACTATACCCCTCGTATTCACCCGATCTGGCTCCCTGCGACTTTTCCTTGTTCCCTAACATGAAGAAAAGTTGCGCGGGAAAAAAATTTAGCTCAAACGAGGAAGGCATCGCCGAGACGGATGCGTATTTTGGAGAGTTCGACAAATCCCATTTTTTTGAGTGGCTAAAAAATGGCAGGAACGTTGGGAAAAGTGTATCTTTCTATGTTGAAAAATAAAAAACATTTTTTTTGAAAAAAAATGGTGTCTTCATTTCTAACACGAAAAATGAACTGCCCTCGTAATAAATGAGGAGGAACAAACAAACATTATTATTAATACCCACAATCGAGCACATAGAAACACCCAAGAGAATAAAGAGCTAATTTCACAGCAATATTACTTTCCACAAATGTCCTAAAAAATTGATAAAATAGTTAAACTTTGCAAATCTGCAAAGAATGCCAATACGATCGAACCAAATATTGAAAACACTCCAATACCAACATATCCCGGACACTCAATCCATGTAGACATCTTCTCCACAGGGAAATCCAAACTTTTAACCTCCATAGACAAGTTCACTAAATTTGCCATTGTTAAAAACACAGAAGGTAAAGTATCGAACACATCCGAAAACCTCTTAGAGAAATTATCTTTCATTACGGCGTTCCTAAATCCATAGTCTTCGATAATGAGAAATCATTAAATTCCCAATCATTAAAATTTATGCTTGAGCACGAGCTAAATATCCAAATTTTCACCGCACCTCCTTACAAAAGCGAAGTAAATGGACGAATAGAAAGATCCATACAATACTTGTAGAAATAGGCCGCTGTCTTAAACAAGAACACCCAGCAAAACCTTTCAATGAACTCATAGAAACAACAGTAAACGAATAGAACCACTCAATACACTCAAGTACAGGTAGAAAACTTGTAGACATACAACCTTTGGACCCTAAGAATATGATAATTACCATAGATTAATCCAAATACAAGAAAATATTGTACTTTAAATTATCATAACCAAAATAGAGAAACACCAATACAGTACAATACGGCGACAAAATTTTTGTAAAACAAAATAAAAGATTAGAAAGAAAATTATCCAAAAGATACCAACAAGAAGAGTAAAAGAAAACCAGAACACAACAGTCACCACTATTCAATCCAAACAAACAATGATTATAAAACCATTAAAAACGGGAAAAAAAATTGTTCAATTAAATTTTGATGAAATTGTAAATTGAAATATATGCAATTAAAAAAGATTGTAAAACAATCTTAAATAACTTAGAAATTTGCTTAAGCACGGATATCGAAATAATTTCTAATGATAATTGTATTTCAAGTGTAATACTAAATAAACTTCATAAATGTAATTACACGGACAATGCACACATTAAAGATATGGAAAGAATTAAGGAATTACTTAATAAATTTTACGGAAATATTACAATTAATCATGAGATTAAAACCCCTTCCTTGTTAGATTAAGAAATAATACAATAGTTATAAGAACTGAAATATTTAACTCTTACGAGATTTCCCGCAATGCTGCAATTATCGCATAATTATTTGTTTTATTTCTATAATAAAAAATTAGGCTAAAAATATTCGCTTTCAATACAACTTGTCATTATCATCTGTTTCTGCACAATGTCTATGAAATAGAATTTTTTTTAAGTATGTACGATCTGATCACTAATTGATAGTTTCAAATATTTGAGAGATACAATAATAAAAACTGGAAGAAAAATCGGTCCAGCCATTTAAGAGAAGAGTCACAAAAATCCGTACTCTTGAATTTTATGTACCGTTACAGTTCTGAAATAAATAATAAAAATTTTTTTGTTAAATAAATTTTATTTGCTATCTGCCTAGAGACAATCTAATAATGTTGTTAACAATATTTTACATCACAGGATTGGTGAGGCTACAGCGAGCTCAACCAATGTAATAGCATGAACTCAAATAATTTTGTATTTAATATTGTATGTATTTGTAGACAAGTACTTTCGGATCCGGAGCACAACCATCCCAATTTACCATACACATATTTTGGAATTTTCGATGGACATGCTGGTTATGGAGCAGCTCTAGCTGCTTCGCATCAGTTTCACCATATTCTGCATGAGAAGCTTGTTGATTGTATTGAGCTATTGTTGCCACGTGAAACGGATACTAAAAATTTAAAAGTCAACCATAATTTTTCTCATCCCATTCAATTTCAACGTAGTGTAACAAAAGATGAACTTATAATTGGGGCACTCGAAAGTGCCTTTTTTCATATGGATTCATTGATAGCGCAAGATCGCGACCGTTATCGCGATGCTGGTGGTTGTACAGCATGTGTTTCATTATTTATTGATGGCAGAATGTATGTTGCAAATGCTGGCGACAGCCGTGCGGTCCTTTGCTACCGAAAGGCGAACAAAACACACAAAGAATGTAAGATAAGCAAAAGCGTAACAGTTGCTGATGTAGTTGAGACCAGCACTTTTGCAGTACCCTTTTCAGTCGATCACACGCCAGAAACAGAACGAGAACGTCTATTTAATGTGGCACGCTTAAAGCCAAATTTAATGGGCAAACAATATGTGGCAATGGAATACGCCAAGCGACCACATATCAAAGACATGGGACAACGCATACTATGCCGTCAGGGTACAATGAAAGGTTGGACTTATAAGACACTTACGCGTGAAGATTTACGCATGCCGGTTGTAACAGGTGAAGGTAAACGTAGTCGTCTCCTTGGTACATTGGGGGTAACTCGTGGTTTTGGTGATCACGACTTGCTCGCTATAAATACAGGTGTACAGATCAAACCATTCCTTACGCCACATCCCGATGTCAAACAACATGATCTCACTAAAGTCGTTGATATGGCAGGTAAACAAATCCTTTGACTATATAAGTACGAGGGAAAAAAATAAAGAACTGCATGAATACATTTATGAATATGCTGTTTTGAATACATTTATGTAAACCGCAGACATTACCAGTACTAATACATTCCTAGTTGGCACCTGTGCGAACGCATTCAGTTGTTTAGAATAACTGAATACCATTGAATTTCGTATGCACTTTCGGCAATCAGACACAAAATGAATGAGTTTTATTTTTTTTGAGAGCGCTACATAGTAAACGATAAGCACTCAAAACAAAATGACTAAGAAGATGAGTGTAAAAGAAACGAAAGAAACAATAAAATATGTATTGTACTCGTCACATTTATTTGGTTCTTTGGTTTGTTTATGCTGTATTCACACCGGATTTGAATCTATTGTGATGTGGCTATTGATTCGCATCAGTTTAGACAACAACCACAAGGGAAAATTATGTCATTCCGGGTTTGTTGTTGTAGAATGTGGTTCGAATCAATAGTCGCATCAAGTATGGATGCGCTTTGATACTAACATTAAGAATGGTCAATCGCGCTAGTGCCTTTTTCATGCCATTTTCGACTGTCTTCCTCTTTTTCTGTTTCGCGCCAACAAAAAACAGCTGATGATGGCCTAAAACAATAAACAAACCAAATAGGTAAATCTTAAATTGTATAATTTTTGTTAATATTTTAATGAAATATGTAGAAGGGGTGAAAAGAGAGCTTCAAGAATTATTTGCATAACTTGCAAATGGTTGTAACTCATGTAGTTTTCATAAATGTTACGTTTTAATTTAGTCGTTCCATTTCAATGTATATTATACATTGAAAACAAAAAAACAGCTGTTTCCGAATCTGAATCTACAGTGTAAACCCAAAATCGATTCACGTTGAATCTCATCAGATTCAGTTCGAAGTAAATGCACTATACTCAGCAGGTCGTGTCGTTGATTCTTCTATGGTAACACCATTCGTTGTTCACACTCTGCCTGTTTCTCACCAGTTTATGTCGTTGATTAATAATCAAACAACAACAAACATTCTCTTAGGTACATTCAGACATTGAAATTCTTTTTAATGAGTTCATTCATTTGAGCATGAGTACCAAAAATAATGTTTTGTATGGATTCATACTAGTCTTGCACGAATGCATTGGAAACTGCAACAAGTTATATGGTTCGTTATGAGTGAAGCTAGTTTCAAGTACTTGATTGACCAATTAGAATAAATAAAGTTTCATGACGTCATTTGCAAATACCAAATACTTCCTCAGATCAAATGCAAATAAAAACATTCGAATACTTGGAACTATGTAAAAAAAATATCACTTTCATAGCGGAACTGAAAAAAGGACATGTTGCTCTGATTCGGTCAGTGGCGTAGCAACACAGGCAGGTTCTTTCCCACGCAATCAAAGAAAACAATTTTATTTTTTTGTTCATCAAAAATAAAAAATTCCATTCCCCACGCAAAACAGAATTACTTCGGCACTGAATCCGGTGATTAAAAACGATAACGGACATTGTGTCTTTCGCAGGACCTTTTTTGTGCGCTTTTTTTCTCTCGCATATGCTCACTCCTTCAGCCGAAGCAGAACATTTACGAATCAATTGAAAATAAACCAAATGAAATGAATGCGAGGTATCGATTTGGTTCATTTGCATTTGCTTTTCAAACTACTTACAAATACATACCAATCGTTTCATTTGTTTGGTTGGTTTTTTTTTCAGCACCAAATAAAACTAATTCATACAGAAATCTAATTCCTACAAATGTGACTGACTGCAGTTTGCAAATTTAAAAAATCTAAAAGATTTCGTTTCTGGTATATTTTTCAATTAAACTTTTTGTTTTTGTCATCTATATAGATGAACACAATGAAGAAGGCGATTATGGCATATTGGTAATGGCTACTGATGGC
>JBANCV010000774.1:0-26145 GCA_037040105.1 Amiota albilabris | reverse complement strand
AGATCTAAATCAGTGTTCTTCTTGAGTAAGCTTTTATATCGAATTTTTAAATCGACCGGGATATTCAGAAGGATAAAAGGAATGTTGGATGCTGTTTATGGGGACACGTCGCCATCTATGACCACAGTTAGATATTGGTTCAAACAAGCGACCAGGGCACCCGGCAGACGTGGTTTCCGAGGAAATCATTGAAAATGTATACGACATGATTCTCGCTGATCGACTAACGAAAGTGCGCGAAGTAGCAAAGGCCGTAGGTGTGTCGACCGGAACAGCAATTTACATGATATTTTTCATGATAACTTGGCGATGAAAAAATTGGTGAAATGGATTCATTATTACACACCAGAAACTAAGCAACAATCAAAGCAACGGATTTCTCCCGATGAATCAGTACCAAAGAAAGCTGTTGTTTTATCACGATAATGCACCAGCACATTCATCTTGTGTTGTCTCCACCAAACTGCATGAATTGCGTTATGAATCGCTACCGCGCCTCCCGTATTCACTCGATCTGCTCCCTGCGACTTTTTCTTATTCCATAACATGAAGAAATGAGTCGCGGGAAAAAAATTTAGCTCAAACGAGGAAGGCATCGCCGAGACAGAGATATATTGTGGAGAGTTCGATAAATCCTATTTTTTGGGAGGGTTAAAAAAATGGCAGGAACGTTGGGAGAAGTGTATATTTCTAAAAGGGGACTATGTTGAAAAATAAAAATTAAAAAATGGTGTCTTCATTTCTAACACGGGTACTTAATGAACCACCCTCTTATATTCTTGACTAGCTCGACGAGACGAGTTGATAAAGCTTTGTCTATGTCTATGGCTTTCTGGGAGAGCATTAAAAGCCAAACGGATCTACTATCCGTGGTGTGGGACTTGACTCACCCACTAAACCCCACTGCCCCAAGTTCTGTAGTCCACCTGCACCACTGAGGAACTGCTCAAGGTAATGCTTGACCTCGATGAACTTTCGGCCCACCCATTCTTCGATGTTATTAATGAGCCGATGGGTCCATTTGCCTTTGTCAGAACTTTGCCATCTCTGCTGCCACTCCATTATTACTTATTACTTATACTTATTTTGGTCGCAGGCGCAGATGTTTGGATCAGGTATTGTGGAACGTTAAACCCTCTAAGTACTTTAATAATGTACTGCCACTTCGTAGTATGCGTTTTGGATATCAATCGTCAATACAGCACAGTATTTCTTATTGCCACCTTGCCAGCGTAGACATAAAATAATTTTGTCCTTGCCCACTTTCCTTGCGTCAATCATTGAGCGTCCCTTACGAAATCCATAGTGATGTTGTGAGAATGCGCCAGTTTCACTAATTGCCGTTTCCAATCGATCACGCACAATTCGCTCAAATGAATAAGGCTCCTCAGGTGGCTTATGTTCGCTGTGCGTATGCGTCTCGCTGACTAGCCAAGAGGATGTCCACAAAAGATAAATACAGATCTATTTATGGACCCTGTGGGACCCTGCTGGAAAGTTTGCACGGTCGTGTTGTTTACTACGATATGATTCAACGAAGTTATCGCGTCAGCCAGAATGAGACCTCTTGGATTGGTCCTACTGTATTCCCATGTTGTCGACCATGCGTTGAAGTCACCAGCGATTATAATGGGACTTTTTCCTCTAGCATCCTGTACCAAACTCAATGGACGACCAGGCGAGGAGGAGTGCAGCAGACTAAGAGTGATCCACCTTCTTAGGCATGCCCATCGGCATATCTTGTCCGTAAATCCAGATTGCCGCAGTACTGGTAACTGGTAGCATCAGTTAGCCATTGTTGATCGTTGGGATTCTTATAATGTTCGCTAAGTATTGCAATATCTGCATTAGCAGCCTTAATAATCCTGCGCAGCCGCACAATGATCCATGTGGAACTGTAGTACCCTCATTTACTTGCGTTACTTCACAGCTGCATATAACTCGACATTCCGTGCTGACATCGTGCTTTTATGAGCAGAACATGCACATCGTACGATACATTTGCAATGGCCATCGTCACCATATTTGTAACAGCTTCGCAAGAGATCTTCTTAATTTTTAAGGCAGCGCCCAATGTAACCATACTCGAGGCATCTGAAGCATCTAATCGCCGGATCTTTTATCACCCGACTTTACCTCTTCCTAGTTCCAGAACCTCTCTGGCATCAGCTGCTGGCAAGGATATAAATGCCGTCCGTGTACCGAGTACCACCATACGCATTTCAGATTTTCCGGATTGCGTCCAAATCCATACACATGACCATTATCATGGATTTATATCCGCAACCTTTAATCTTACTTTCCTCTTCAACTGCCGATATAGTTAAATCTTTGTGGTGTTGTTGTGAAATGCCTTTACCTCAGGGTTACTTCTCAACTGCCGAAGTATATCGGCATACATCACATCGCCTTTTGCTGCAATGATAATATCTTCTAGCTTTGCTATTATTTTAGTGGCTTTTTTTCTCTTGAAAGTAGTCCATCAGCTTTTATCTGCAGACGCATGACCTCCTATTTGTTCACCAGCCTGAAGAGTCGACTGGACTACCGCACTGCCAAATCCAAGCCTCTTAATTCCGTGGTGAACGTTGTTCCTGTCACGATATTCATTCAGACTATCACTTGTGTCACCTTACGATTACCGTACTTTGTTTTACTGAAAGACTTTCTCGCTTATTGTGATCTGAGAACTAGAGGGCTGCTTCAGCGCACTCAAACTAACAGTCACACTGAGTGGGACTGAGTGACACTCAAAAACTCGTGTACTGCATACAACAAAAACCAGTTTTTTTGTGCGCCAATTTTTTCAGTTGTGCGAGCATTCAAAGAAACCAAAAAATTTTGGTTAACCAGATAATTCGAGTAAGTCGGGTGTGAGGCTCGTTCGATAACGCACTCCATTGACCAACAATGCCTGGCTATCCACATTCTCGAATAAGTTCGTACCAATGATACCGCCGGCTCACATTCCGCACCATACAGTTAGTTTTACGCGGTGCACTTCCAATATCTGTTGTGGATTCTCGGTCTACCAAAACTAGCAATTTTTTTTTATTAACAAAGCCGTTGATCCAAAAATACGCCTCATCGCTGAAGATGATTTTCTCGCCAAAATGTGGGTCAACGGCGATGTGGTCAAGAGCCCAATCTGAGAATTTTCTACACTTCTAATGGTTCGAAGGTTTCAGTTGCTGTGCTAAATGAATTTCATACCAGTGGCTTCAAATTTATCAATTAAACGACGAATATACCGCTCGTTTGGATCTTGAAAACAAAGAATTTCATGAAATAATTGTACCATTGTACCATTTTTGTGAAAGCAGATGTTGAGTTAGGATGTCCCTATTGCAAACCCCTTTATACTGCGTAAATATTTTTAACAATTAATAATTTTTTTGAAAATTAACAAAATTCTCTATGTTATGGTATTTTTATTGTAATTAAATAATGTTAACCTTAAGAAAATCTGAAGGACAAAAATTTCAATATTTAGTGGGCTGTTAGATTTTAATTATAAATATTTTCGTAATATTTTATTTTATTTGAAATGTTGTAGATTAACATATTTTCCTAATATTAAAACCATATTCAATTGAAATTTTTCACAAAATCCAATTTTATCCTTTTAAAGGGCACGGTTACCGATTTTGGTGACAGCAATGACGGTATGGATTCAGATAATAGCACTTCATCAAATTCGGGAAAGCAAGTAGTTGTTGGGATATGTGCAATGGCTAAGAAAACACAATCAAAACCTATGAAAGAAATATTGACACGCTTGCAAGAGTTTGAATTTATAAAAATGGTTATATTTGAGGAACATATTATACTCAAGGAACCTGTTGAAAATTGGCCATTGTGCGATTGCTTGGTATCATTTCATTCAAAGGGTTTTCCACTTGAAAAGGCCATACAGTATTCACAGATGCGCAATCCTTTCGTATTGAATAATCTGCATATGCAATATGATATACAAGATCGGCGACGTGTGTATGCTATATTAGAGAAGGAAGGTATTGAGATACCACGCTATGCAGTATTAGATCGTGATTCACCAAATCCAAAACGTAAGATTTATTAATTAACAATTGTGGTTGCTATTAAAACGATTTAATATATTAATATTAGAACATGAACTTATTGAATCAGAAGACCATGTCGAAGTCAACGGTATAATCTTTAATAAACCATTTGTGGAGAAACCTGTTTCAGCTGAGGATCATAATATTTACATATACTACCCAACTTCTGCAGGCGGTGGCAGTCAACGTTTGTTTCGTAAGGTGAAGAAATCCTTGATGTAGTCACACACTTGTATTTATGTTAATATTGATTGAAGTGCTCCTTTTAAATAATTAATTTTATTTGTCAATATATTTTCAAAAGATTGGCAGTCGAAGCAGCGTTTATTCACCAGAATCTCGTGTCCGTAAGACTGGATCATTTATTTATGAGGACTTCATGCCAACAGATGGTATGTAACATTAATTCTATACAATACACAAGCACGTCCACCTTCTTAACCAACTCACTGCTCCCTCACTCTTCACTCCTGCAAGTACTTATATATGAATGTATATAAAGTGAGATAGACCAAACTGTGTGTTATTTAAAAGTTTAAAACACATACTACATACATATACTTTTGTACAATATTATGCTCTAAAATCTGTAATAACGACCATTTTCATAACGACAAGTAAATTAATTATTATATTCAGTTGTTGAAATATCTCGATTGTATTCAACTATTACTGTAAGTTCAAAATAAATTTTCAAAAATGAAATATATAGGTCATGAAAAGTCACTAAACGTTAATATGATGATCTTTCACGAAATACGAAATTTTTTTGTATTGTCTTATAAATTGCAAAACTATTTACTTGTGATATACAAATGACCGAATATATTTTCGATACGATAAATGCTATTAAAAAATTTGGTATTATAAGTAGTCTTTAGAATTATGACAAATTTTCAATCCATTAAATATCAAATTAAACTTACATACAGACTATAAAACGGGGTAGCTTGCATAAAAACTGACAAACTACTTCGTGTAAGGTAAAAAAGCAAAGAAGCAAAAGATTTCAAATTCTCTGTACCAAGTAATCCAGCATTACTTTTAAAACTTAGTCTATTTTTCAGGTACAGACGTTAAGGTATACACTGTTGGTCCTGACTATGCGCATGCAGAGGCTCGCAAGAGTCCCGCACTCGATGGAAAAGTTGAGCGAGATAGCGAAGGAAAAGAAATACGTTATCCTGTGATATTAAATCATGCCGAAAAGTTAATATCACGTAAAGTTTGTTTGGCGTTCAAGCAAACAGTTTGTGGTTTTGATTTATTGAGGTATGTTTAGATAATTATGAATATTTGTACGTATATTTTAGTTAAAGTTTCAATTATTAAATTCTACACTTTTTAAAATTTGTAGGGCCAATGGTAAATCATATGTCTGTGATGTAAATGGCTTTAGTTTTGTAAAAAATTCTAACAAATATTATGATGATTGCGCTAAAATCTTGGGCAATATGATATTGCGCGAGCTCACACCAACATTACATATTCCTTGGTCAGTGCCTTTTCAGTTGGACGATCCACCAATTGTACCAACAACATTTGGTAAGATGATGGAATTACGTTGTGTGGTGGCTGTCATTAGGCATGGTGATCGCACGCCAAAACAAAAGATGAAAGTTGAAGTACGGCATCCAAAGTACGTAACATATTTAAATTTGAAGATTGGTACAACGTTGCATTATCTTTCCTCAACATATTTAG
The DNA here is from genome assembly GCA_037040105.1 of Amiota albilabris. Classification (NCBI taxonomy): domain Eukaryota; kingdom Metazoa; phylum Arthropoda; class Insecta; order Diptera; family Drosophilidae; genus Amiota; species Amiota albilabris. The sequence goes on along the minus strand of JBANCV010000774.1, from coordinate 20,359 downwards.
ATTCTTTGAGATCTTTGCTAAATACGATGGTTACAAGTATGGCCATGTAAAGCTTAAAAGACCTAAACAACTGCAAGAGATTTTGGATATTGCACGGTTTCTACTTGCGGAAATCCATACAAAATCCGACACAGAGATTGAAGAGAAGCAAAGCAAACTGGAACAGTTGAAAAGCGTTTTAGAAATGTATGATAATCGTCAAATTCAAATTATGTTTACTCTAACATGAAAAATTTAAGGTATGGTCACTTCTCTGGCATAAATCGTAAAGTACAAATGAAATATCAACCAAAGGGACGACCACGTGGTTCAAGCTCTGATGATGGCAATGTGTCAAAACATGGTATATTAACTTTTTAATTGAGTTTATTATTATTAATATAACATTTCTTCTTCTATTTCGGTTTTGAAAATTCCTATAAAATGGTTATTTCTTTAGTGGATGAACCAACAGAACCGTCATTGGTGCTTATACTTAAATGGGGAGGAGAATTAACACCAGCCGGTCGTATACAGGCAGAAGAGCTTGGTCGTATATTTCGTTGTATGTATCCTGGGGGTCAAGGAAGAAATGACTATTCTGGCACGCAAGGCTTGGGGCTGTTAAGGTATGGTACCATTTTGAAGTAAAATACTTTTATTGGTAATTTTCCAAGACTTCTATAAATATAATTATATAAATGTTTCTGAATAAATATCTAGTCCCATCTTGTTGCCACTGTACTGTTGCTTATTTCCTTTTTCACTCTCATTCATGCGTTCGTATGTTTCATATTTTTCTTGAAGATCGCGGAACGATTTGCTGCTGTTCCTTATCTTTTATCACATAAATTACATAACGAATAAAGAAGCCATCACCAACATTTCCAAGCGTATCAATGTTCTTCATTTGCAATACTTATTAGAGATCTGCATTTCTTCATTGACAACAAAAGTCCAATGAATGAATTCGAATTGAAATGAGTGAGAGCGAGCAATGAATGCGAGTGCGAGTGTGTTTTGAGTTTGACAGCAGTCGGCATTCTGTGAAATGAGCTAGAACGAATTAGCGTGCAGAACGAAATTAAAACTTCGGCAGAGTGAAAGATATTCGACTTACTGAAATCATTGTATGATCACTTTGTGTATTCTTTTTTTTTTTTTTATTTTTTTTTTCTTTCTTCTTTTCCTTACGCACAACAAAACAATAACAACGCTTTGTTTTTTGCAATAAATGAAGGCATTCGAATTAAGTCGAAAACAACATCTCATTCTCAATCATTCAATTCGTGATTCTTTGTTTAAATGTTGTGCGACCGACTCTTACCTGAGTGCACAAAAATCATTGGAATTCTTTCGGCATTCCATTCTATTTCGCTCAATTTATTTTGAGCATTCTTGAGTCAAAAGCCATCTGTACTAGAGCCTTGCACAAGTCAACAGTAAGTAGTGCCAAGAATTGGCAATCACACATAAAAGGAAAAATATATTATTTAGCTTTAAAAGTAGTTTTCAAATGAAATATGTACATACATAATTAAATGGAAAATTGGGACATAATAAAAACTCATATAAAATTTATGAATTTGAAAATTATAACTAACAACTTTTTAAACATTGATTTCGTAGTGACCAGAAAGAAGGGTATCTTCGGCTATGCTGAAAATGTAATACTCTTCACACATCCCCTAGAAAACCTTTTTTGTATGTTAGCTATGGTATTCAGAAATCCTAGGGTCTTGAAATTCACATTGTTGATGAATATTGATCAAATACATATTGTGTCTAAATTTAAAGGTGATAGCACAAAAAAAAAAAAAAAAAATTTATTGATACGAATATGAATTTGAGTAAGGGGTTTGTATGGGAGATACCCTTTCTAGTGGTCCGATTCGGACGAATGTGCGCGTATAGTAAAAAGAAAGAAAGTGCAACTGTAACGCTCATTTCTGAGCCCGTTTACGATAGTTTTGACGGAAGTCCGCTCAACATTCGCTGCATGGTCCACTGAGTATTGTTAACAAAAATGTGAGTGTGCGGTTTGATGAAATTGAATTTCGTAAGTCTACTACTGTATTGCGTACAGCTTATATCGATCTGGCAAAGGATTTTAAGTCCTTCGAATCAATGGTCGAATCAGGCCGGTGTGAATTGGGTATTATACTTTGCAAGATTCGAGATCTTTCTACCGTCTGTTTGCCTGCCGACGGAAATACAGGAAGCTACTCACCTGGACGACCTCCAGGGGAATTGAAATCTGTTCCGCTGGCGATACGTCAAGGGAAGAACCAAAACGAGCTAGCCTTCTCATTTCCCACAATGTTCCTATGACCGGGAACCCGTACGAGAGTGATGTCAGCAGGACGAATTAACTCGCTTACCGCTGACCTGCATTCCCTAACAGTTGTGGATTGCAGCGCTTTGAATGCCGCCTGACTATCAACGAGGATAGCTATCTTACGACCTTCTGGTATGTTATTTCTTGCCTGCCGGCATGCCGTGATAAGAGCAATGTTTTGTATTAACTGAAACTTTTGTAGTGAGGTGTTAAAAAAAATAATATATGAGTGTGCGTAACACTCACGAGTCTTTGATGTGAAACATCTTTGGTTCTAGTAGAGTGAAATTTGCCATCGTCATCGCTTAATTTGATTTATAGCGATAGTTTCATTTGTTTACATTTGAAATAGTACACTCAAACTGACCAGCTCTCTAAGTAAGCAGTTACAAAATTCACTCAAAATTCACATGGCAACAAGGGTTCATTTTTTTTTAAATATTTTTAATAAATGTTCCATTAGTTATGATATAAAATAATTATGCATTTTTTGCTCACTTAAATTTTTATTATTTGATTTAATTGTTTGTTATTAAATATTATTAAGAAGATCAAGGTATTCTATAGTAGATTTTCATATAAAACTAGCTATCTCGGAACGCGTTGCTACGCCCATTCTCCAAAAAAAAAAAACATGTGTTACATATATATTTATCAGTGAACATCATAACAGAAAGAAAAAAACGAACGCAATAATGTTGCACGTACCCAGTTATCAGTAAATGGACGAATAAATTCAACATTAACAACACAAAAATCAGGAAGCAGCAAAGCATGAACAACGAAACACACTGTCTCTCTCTTTCTCTCTTTGAATATCACACACAAACAGAAGAGAACGAAGAGCGCCATACTCTTGTGCGTACTCAGAGGGGAAAAATACAACAATATTAACAACCAAAGCATAGAAACGAATAAACGTTTCAAAAAACTTAACACTAAAAAATAGTATATTAAAATTATAAAATGACAAAAATAAGTTTACAGGCGCTCCATGGCATATCAGAAATGAGACATCCACAAAGATCTTAATGTACTATTTATAAAAGATGGCCAAAGCTCTTGTTCATACAAGAAATTCATTTCGTCTCCGACGCAATGATCGTCCAGCCCTATTTTTAACTTAGAGGCCCATAATTAATTGTAACCCCCTTCTTTCACTTGTGGAAAGGGCAAATAGGTGTGTAGTTTTAAGAGTTGAAACCTTTTCTTAGTCCTATAATATTAGGAGATTCAAAATGAAAGTGAAAAGAAAAAAAAAAAAAAAAAAAAAAAAATTGTCTGCTACTTTATTTATTAGCATTCATTTGTTGTTTAAAAAAAAAATTGTTAAAATCGGCAAAATTACCATAAAACTGCCTAGATTTCGACAACGGCGCCATCTACCGTGTCCAAATATTGCTAAGACCCATCTAGGTGACCCCATAAGTACAACAAAGAAAAAGTGCACCAAAATCGGTTATATATTGTATAAAAATGACTCAAAATGTGTTTTATTGTATTGTAGTATATCATTTTTACTTACAATGACTAAAAAAAAAAATACAAAACTCACAGTGTCATCAGCCGGTCGTTCATCGGATTACTTATCACAACTCATCTTGCTTAATCTGAGATCGCAAGGTAGACGGATATCCACCAATCTCAAATTTCACTCTACCGAAACCAAAGACGTTTCTCAACAAAAAGATATTTGATAAGCAGCAACGGCAGATTGTGTTGTTGTTTTTTCCGTTAGATATTTCGTTTCTTCTTTGCCGCGCTATTTTCGGTTGGAAATTAAATAAAAGACTGAGTGAGCAACTTGTTATTGCTTTTCATTTTATTATTTAAAAAGAAAAAAAAAATAAGTTTAAAGAGACCCGTTGTTATAGCTATTATTTTCATGACCTACTTGGAGCGCTTACATAGCAAGGGTGGAATGGTATGGCATTCAATAGTGTATTACAAAGGCCTTTCCATTCTTCCACAACCCTTTTGGACTCTTGCAGTGGACTTATCAACAACACAATGCGCAAATCCATACTGCCCGAACTGTCAAATCCTATATTAAAAGCGAGAACGTGGCTCTATTACACTGGCTATCATCGAAAATGTTTGGGGCTGGTTATCACGAAAACTGAATGGGTCCAGACAGCGGTATGTAACCATAACTCAACTAATAGAATCAAACTAGCTTGGAGTTCAATACCACTCAATTATTTAGCCCCAGTTGTATCAATATCAAGTAGATTTTTGAAGTTTTGGAACAAAAATGGGACACAACCCACTATTAAAATAGTTAAAATGCCTTTGACAATAATTAAATATACTCCAAAAGAAGAAATAGAATAAATAAATAAATTTTAATAAACAGTTTTTTTCGCGCGTATCTTATATATTTGTTATTTTGTATATTTCCACGTTCCTTCCAAATGGCTCGATGGATTGCGACGGTTGAGGTATCGTTTTAAAAACCCAAATGTGCTTAGATAGGTTATAAAAAAAAAGAAAAATTGCATATTTTTGGCGCGAAATATTAAAATAAAGTTGTTCTTATTAGAAAAACATTTATGTTTTTGTTTTATCGCATTGAAATTTGGATACTGGAAGTGGTTGCCCCATAAGGCCCATATAGGTACATAAGGCACTAAAATTTCCAGATCCTCGGACTACTCATTAACCATGTAAATTTCAAGTTGCTAGGATTACTGGATCGTAAAGATCCCATACAAAAAACGTTTTATAGATGCTGGGTGAAGAGTATTATATCTTCGGCATAGTCGAAGATAGCCTTCTTTCTGGTTTATAGTTACTTTACTACAAAAATTGTAACAAATTGTTCCAAAAACAAATATTCTGTGTTTGAGTTGAAATTATTGGGTTAGTGGAAAAGTAACATCCGAAAATTTGAATTGCTGGATTTAAAAAGCAATGTCTCTGTTGGTGATAATCCGATTTGGTAATGCCATATAACAATGAATTGCTGGCAACCTTGGTAAAACCATGCTGCTAAAACAATAAACGAGTGATAATTAAATCTGCTGTTTTTGCGTAAAGGAAATGAGTTACAATTTACTGTATTTCTATGAAAAGTGTTATTTTGCAGCGCAAGCTCAATTTGTGCACATCATGGAGAAGGTACTTTATCATAACGATCAGTTAGAAAATAGTTTGCGCAATTTCGTTCGGGAAATTTCGGTGTGAAAGGAACGTCTTCGCACTGGTCGGACTGTCACTGAAAAATTCGATGAAATGTTGCTACTGATGGAGCAAGATCGGCACGGCATCTGACAGAAGGTGGCGGAGGCACTAAACATCAACCATATGACAGTTTGGAATCATCTAAGAAGCTCGATGTTTAGGTGCCACATGCATTAACGCTAAGAAATTTAATTGACCGAATAACCAAGAGCTGCTAGAACGTGGCGAAACGGTCAATTCGGTTCTTTACTGTGCACAATCGACCGTTTGAATGAAGCAATCGAGAAAGAGCGACCAGAATTGGCCATCAGAAAGGGAGTTGTCTTCCATCATGACAATGCTAGGCCACACACATCTTTGATAACCCAAAACAAATTGACGGAGCTTGGTTGAGACGTTTTGAAGCAACCACCGTATAGCCTGGACTTTGCACCCTCTAAATACCATTTGTTTCGGTCTCTGCAGAATTGCAAAATCAAAAATTGCAGAAATTCTACAAAGACGACGGGATCAAGGTTTTACCCGAAAGATAGCAAAAGTTTTTCAATCACAATGGAAACTATTTCATGAAATAAAGTTGCTTTGTTATATGAAAAAAATTGTTAAAACCTAATTCTCATTTTCGGAAGTTACTTTTCCACCAACCCCATAATTATAGTTTTATGAAAACTTAAAAAAAATATAGTATTTTTTGTGGATCTCCATAAAAATGCGGGAATTTTTTTTTCATATTTTGAACCTTTATTGAGAAAAAATGGTTATATGTTTAAATGTCAATATACTGTCCGTCGCTAGCCACTACTTTTTCCCATCTTTCTGGTAGCATACGAATTCCGTTGCGAAAAAACTCGGCTCAAACGCATCAATTGTCGTCGGTAGACCTCTCCTGTGATCGTTTCATTTAGTTGCAGCAGCTCATAGTACAACACACCCAGCTGATCCCACTATATGCAGAGCATGAAGTTGGCACTATGAAAATTTGGCTTGGCCGTCTATGATGAAGCATGGCCGGGGTAGCCGTATGATTTTTTTCGCTTGGGATTGCCGTAATGGATCCACTTTTCATCGCTAGTAACAATACGATGTAAAATCCCTATCTTTTTTGTCGCTGAAGCAGTTGTTCGCACGTGAAAAAACGTCTTTTAACGTCTCTCGGCTTCAATTCATATGGGACCCAATTTCCTTGCTTTTGGATCATTCCCAATAGTTGTAAGCGATGGGAAATGGCTTGGCCTGAGTCTTCATCGAGTAATGCCTCCAATTCGGCATCTTCAAACTTTTTCGGTTAACCGGGCCGCTCCTTGTCTTCCATGTCAAAATCACCACTTCTAAAGCGTATAGACCATCTCTCGCACTATGAAATCTACAGAGCATATTCCGGATATGCTTTGGAGAGCAAACGATGGACTGCAGCTGCACTTTTCTTCAAATTAAAGAAGTAAACGAGAACTTTCCGCAAATGTTTTTTTGTTGGTATGAAATTAAACATATTGAGACCAAAAAAAAAAATGTTGGTTACACTTCAAGCAAATGTTACATACTGGAAATTGAAACTGTTAAATGTATTTTTCAAATGGAGTGTAGGACAACCTTGCCAGTTGCTTATAGCATGAGTGGCCCCATCTTTTGTAAATCTCGCATTATTAATTTGCGCTTCCAATATAATAATTAATATAGTATTATTTTATTGTATTGTTCATTTTTATTTGTTAAAATTCATTATTGGTACTTTCATAAATAATTATTATTAATTGCATAATTAATTTTAATAAATTTTAATAAATAAAAATAAACAATAATAAGTAAAATACATTCACATATCTTATATTCTTATTTTATATTTATAAAAATCTCGTGTCACGGGGTTAGAACAAAAACTCCTCCGAAACGGGTCGACCGAGTTTTATGGTTTTTTTTATATATTTGGTAGATATGAGAATAGTCCATTAAGTATTTTTTAACCTTCTATCTCTACCTTCCATCTTTTAATAGCGATTTTTGTATTTTCGTATGAATAATTCCAAATAATTACAGACAAATCGATCAAGTAGCCTTCGTCAATATATCAGAAAAATTGTCAACATTAATATTTATTTGACCCGTTTGATTATTAAAAATTATTCCATATTAGATTTAACCGTCGTGTCACTTTGACATTTCATTCTGCATTTGTTATGTACCACAACGAAGTGATTATATTATTTTACAAGAAATTCATACGTGTTTTGTGACTGTGACAGTTTGGTAATAAAATACTAAAAGACCAAATGTATTATCGGCACTCCGTTTTCCATCATCAAGTACAACAATTTGTTCTAATTGTGTGCGCGTGTGTGTGTGTGTGGTAAAGTGAACAACAGTCCAACAATATAACGAAAAGGAGCGTGTCAATATTGTGATCACTCTCACTCAGCATAAAGTTCCGTTACTAATGGCAACGCAGAAACAGAAAACAATGAAAGACAATACGAGGCTTGCTTTTTGAATCTTGAGACATATAATAACAAATATTTATGACCGAAAATGACTTTATTGTTTTTCAAAATATTATCCTTGAAGATCAATACACTTTTGAATGCGATTGAACCAATTTTCGAAGCACTTTTTCCACTCGGAGTGAGGTAGCGTTGACCTCGCATTTTATTTTTGGTGTGCGACAATAAAAAGAAGTGATTGGGTGCCAAATCTGAACTTGACCCATCAAATTGACGTTTTAAGTGTTTAAAAAGTCACTTTTTTGAGCCGTTGTGTGAGAGCTCGCATTGTCGTGGTGGAGAATGATTCGTCTTCTGCGGTTGAATTTTCTTATTTCTTCGAACACTTCTGGTAAACAAATGGTGGTGTACCATTCAGAATTAACTTTCTCTAATGGCACGGTGGCGACATGTCCGGTTATTCCAAAAAAAAAAAAAACAGGCGTTCATTTGCTTCGAAGTGCTTCGTGCGCGAACAACTTTTGTTAGATTTGGCTCATCTTGAAAGACCCAAACAGCAAAACACGGTGGCCCTGGATGGTGCTTTATCACGAAAAGTCGAAGCGAGTTGATCGGCACACTCTTTTTGAGTTAATCCACGTCCAAAATCATAAAAAATCATTGCACGAAAATGTTCATAATTTAATTCCATTTTTTAACCGAAACTAATCTTTCAAGTCACTGTAAACAGTGCAAATAGTACTCGTATGACAAAACGTTCTGAGTACATATATCATTAAAAACGACAAGCTTTACGATACTAATGTCAGATTTGACATATCAACATTGGTGTTGCCATATCTCAAGACTTAACCAGCAACCTACATAGAAGCATTCACGCATCGTGGCAAAAGTGGTAAATTTGCAAACTGGCAAACAAAGTGACCGTTACTCCATGAAAAAAAGTGAGGGCTGCCAAGTTTGTTAATTTATTATGTCTTACCAAATTAATTTAAGTAACAATTGATTTCTCACCGTTTTTTGAGACAGGGCGAAGTAACGCGCCGGGAATTCTTCGAATCATATAAATAAATTTACAAACACAGAAAATCTTTTCAAAACATATTACATTAGATTTAATCGTTTATTAAAATATTTTATGATAAGCCTTCTTTTAGTTTTATTACCAGAAAGAAAAGAGAATAATTTAATACCCTATTTGCACAATGGACTGAATCACGATGATTCACTTTTCCGTTCAGGCAGGCTATTTCAGTTTTTAAGTCTTCACGGAAGTGAAGTTTGTAACACAGAAGGAGACATCGCAGACCACATAAAGTATATATTTGATTTAGTCATGTCCGTCTGTACGCGAACGTGTACCTCAGGTTTTGAGCTAGAGAGCTAAAATTTTGTATATAGGTTTCTTTTTATCTTGGACCATACATTTGTCGGAACGAGCTGTATCGGACCACCTAAAGAAAAACTTTTTTGTTTTTTATGCTATCACCTTGAAATTTGGACACAATAAGTTTCTGATTCATATTCATTAACCATGTAAATTTCCTGGGATTACTGGATCGTGTAGCTCCCATACAAAAAAAGTTTTCTTGGGGCTGCGTGAGGAGTATTACATCTTCGGCATAGTCGATGATTACACATGTAAGATGTAGTATTCCTGGTTGGTATATCCGGCCCCCCTGAATCGATGTCAGCAGGGTAAGAAGACGTAGTTGTGACAGACTCGGTTGAAAGGTTGTCGAAGAAGTCCGAAGTCATCAAACTGAGGTTGTACAGCTGAAGCCATTATTAATTGTTACCATTATTACTTTTATTGTATTTGCCACATTATTATACCGAACACAACACATCTGAATTAAATATTATTAAATTAAAGAACATCATTTTTCGTACATAGTTCTTTCTGCGACCTTTCACTTCCCTGCTACATATCTTGTTAAACACTTTTGTAGCTGTTGTAGAAATTAAGCCACTTTTGAAAACGAAAAAAAGCTGCTTAAGCTCTGTCTGAACCTTCGTTGAATATTATTAAGAATAGCTTCTAAAATGATTTAATGAGAATAACAATTTTGTAATGTTTAAGAAAATTAACTTGTTTAAGCACAAATGGCCTAACAGTAATATTTGTTTAATGCTAAAATTATAAATATTTCTTATTGAAGACTTCACTCAACTTTTCGTCATGACTTAAAAATTTATGCCTCGGATGAGGGTCGGGTACAAATGACAGCGGCAGCATTTGCTAAGGGATTACTCGCTTTAGAGGGTGAACTGACACCAATTTTAGTGCAAATGGTAAAGAGCGCAAATACAAATGGTTTACTTGATAATGATTGTGATTCAAGCAAATATCAAAATATGTAAGTTTGCAAAATAGCTATACAAAAATCATTATTCATTTTATAAGTAGGGCCAAAAGTCGTTTGCATGATTTGATGCAAATTGATCGACATTTTACTCCGGAAGACCGTCTTAATGTGAATCCGTGCAATAGCATTTCAATTAATCAAGCTTTGGACTTTGTTAAAAATCCAGTTGAATGTTGCCATCATGTCCATATGCTTATTAAGGAGTTATTGCACATAATAAGCATTAAAAAGGACGATCCAAAGACTAAAGATGCTATACTATATCATGGAGAGACTTGGGATCTGATGCGCTGTCGTTGGGAAAAAATTGAAAAAGATTTTAGTACAAAATCCAAATTGTTTGATATCTCAAAGATACCGGATATTTTTGACTGCATCAAATATGATTTACAACATAATCAGCATACATTACAATACGATCAGGCCGAAGAACTATACATGTATGCAAAGAACCTAGCCGATATTGTTATACCACAGGAATATGGCCTTACCATGCAAGAGAAATTGACCATTGGTCAGGGTATTTGTACGCCATTACTAAAGAAAATTAAAAGTGATTTACAGCGTAATATTGAAGAGGTCGAAGATGAGTCGGTGAACCGCTTAAATCCTCATTATTCACACGGTGTGGCCAGTCCAGGTCGGCATGTGCGAACGCGTTTGTATTTTACAAGCGAATCACATGTACATTCATTATTGACGGTTTTGCGTTACGGAGGCTTGCTAAATGTACTTACGGATGAGCAGTGGCGTCGTGCTATGGACTATATTTCAATGGTATCCGAGCTGAATTATATGTCACAAATAGTTATAATGCTTTATGAAGACCCAACGAAAGATCCCAGTTCCGAAGAACGTTTCCATGTTGAATTGCACTTCAGTCCGGGTGTGAATTGTTGTGTACAAAAGAATTTACCACCAGGGCCCGGTTTTCGACCACATTCACGTAATGATAATACAACAAAGAGTACGGTATGAATTGCATATTACTGTCAGAATTCCTTCTGTTATATGAAATTGATCACATATTTCTTTTTAAATACAGATGAGCATAGATGATTTTAATAATCCACCACGAATTGATGAGGAAATGGATGTCGATGAAATTCCTATTCGCGGTACACGTACTGTTGAAGTAATTCCTATTCGAACAAAATTCATTTATATAAATAACAATAATTATTTATATTCCATACAATTCTTTTTCAAGTCGATGCGTTCAACATATAACATGTCTACAACAGAGTCTTTGACATTCAGCAAAATCGATCTTCGGACACGTCATATAAAATCGAAACCAATATCCATTGGTGCACATCACACTGTGTCGGGGCATGAAGCTATGGACTTAGCGAAACGTTTAAATAAGGAACTTGCGCAGCAACAGTGTTCATTTGAAACCCACAATATCCGTCCACTTAGTCCAGATGGTGAGCCGCGTTCTCGCAGTTTTGAACAACGACCTACAACATCAAAACAAAAGGGTAAGTTGCTTTAAACGGATTAATTTGAACATTAAAATACACTATTTGTAAAGTATATAACTATGTCTTATAATTATAGGTTCTTTAAATAACACTAACTACTTGAATTCAATTTTTGCTTCCTTTTATTGTTTTAAAAACTGTTACTACCCTATTTTAATACACTTCGCACTAGTGTCACTGTATTGGCAATGTAAATGTTTTTAGCACATAGCATCGCTCATCGCAGGCCCGAAAATTTACGTGGTATTTATTCGTCTTAAAAAATTAACTTACAATCGTAGGTATAGAAAACACATAGTTTGGTGATATATATGAAAAAACTATTAGTATAAACGTATGTTTCTGTTATGAGATTTTTTTCAACATCAATAGAAAACATACAATAGTATGACAATAATTCGCAAGTTCTTTTTAATCCTTAAGTTACGGAAAGATTGATGCACCAGGATATTCCACACTTAATGTATCAATCTAAGACCCCACAAAATGTATACATTCTTAATAAGTTGACCAAAAAAAAAAAATTGTATAACCTCAATCAGAGTCGGAGCTCGCAAATAACAGTCAACACATATTTTCAATACGAACTGCTCACTGAAAACCCCAAAAAAAAAAAAAAACCCATTGGTTTCTTGCAGCACCGAACACTCATTTTTGCTTTGCTTGTCATCGATGTTCAGTAGAACAAAAAGAATGTCTGTCTTATAATAATAATTAAAAAATCGTCTAAGTGCGAGTCATGTTCCGCACATGGAGAGTTCCGTAGATATTTTATATTTTTTTTGCTGTATGTATCAGTGATCATACTTGAATTAACTCCATTTCATTATAAAAGAAATGTCCATTAAGGAACACATTGCACCTTTCTTTCAATATTGGAATAAATGATTAAGACACACAGATGGCGCAAGTGATAAAATTTAGAAATCAATAAAGTATTGCATACTTTGAGGGAATCATACTAAAAACACATTTGTTGTATGGGGAGGACCCTGTTTAATTTTTAACTTTATTTTAATATTATTATTTGTCGTGGATATGAAATAGAAATACACATTCTGAGAAAATTTCAACTTTCTATCTATCACGGTTCTTGAATACAGCAGGAGTCGGACGGACGGACGGTGTAAGCTTAGTTATAAGATCCCGTTAGAACACTTTGGGTACGAAATCATATAAGGACCAATTGTGTCGAGCTCTCAAAAATAAGTGCTTCTAAAAGACCAAAACGAAAAAAATGGAAAGCTAATCGATTTGTGTGTGTGATATGAGTAAAGAGAGCTGTTCTTATTCATAATTAGTGTTGCCATTTTTTTAAAGTAAAAAAAGCTGAATTGGCGGGAAAAACCTTAAAAAAAAGCTGAAAGTTTAAGAAAAAAATCCGGAAAGAAGATGTGGTTTATATTATTATTTGTTTTCCTTTAAATTAGATCAATCATTTCATCAATTTGATCGATCTCATCATTTGAATTGTTGTAGGTGTCATTAATACCCACCAAGTTTAAATATTTCTGTGGTAATGTATACTGGTAACAGCACTGTTAATGTCTGTGCAATCTGTATCTGCAATTTAAAAATATTACGGTATTTATACTCTTCACGTAGTGAATAGTATTATAACATTGTCATGAAGTTAGTTATGCAAAGAAGGAGACTACGATGGCTCATGTAAAGTATGTTTATTCTTGATCAGTGCTAGGAGACGACTTGACTTAGCCCGTCTCTCCGTCTGTCTGTATGTATGCAAACTAGTCCCTCAGTTTTGGAGCTATAGTGCTGAAATTTTGTACTAAGCTTTCTTTTTGCCACACGCAGCACATTTATCGAAACCATCCGAATCAGCCACTAGATGGGGTACCTCCCATAAAAACCCCCTACTTAATTTCATGTGTTTATAGAAAAACTTTTTTGTTTTTTTGTGATATCAAACTGTAATTTGGATACTTTACTCTGACCCATATTCATCAACTATGTAAATTTCAAGATGCTAGGATTACTGGATCGTGTAGCTCTAATACCAAAAAAGTTTTGTAGGGGCTGCGTGAATAGTATTGCATCTTCGGCATAGTCGAAGATACCCCTCTTTTTGGTTTTATTCATAATTTGCTTTTATTGCCGGACGCTATAAATTAGTGGTGAGATAGCAAACGAATGCACAGACAGACATGCCACTTATGGGCAAAATAAAAAGTCATATTCAGAATAAAAATTATAATTAAATTCAACTTCTTGCAAAACACCTAAGAAAAACAATTCACGTTTTGTATTATTCTTTATTTATAAGTTATTTAATGTTCCAAATATAATTTCGTTTACCGACAGACGATTTGTAAATTATGAAGATATTTTAAAAAAAGCTGAAGAAAATCTGCAAGATATTTAGAAAGCTAATATTTCCGTTTTCTGCTGTTTTCAATTTGTTCCCGCTGTACAACTTTAAAAAAGCTAGATCTAGTGGGAAAACAGCTGAAAATGACAACACTGATTTATAACACACAATTGTTGTTGGATGATATCAAAATACCCAACAAAGAGAGAGGGAGAGGGAAATAGGGTGCAAACCATTACAGCTCTGCATGTACATAAGGCTAGACAATGGCGTAGCCAGGATTTAATTCTGGGGGCCAGGCATGGAAAATACAATATGCAACTACAAAAACGTTTATTATTTATCTTACGTACAGCTTATATCGATCTGGCAAAGGATTTTAAGTCCTTCGAATCAATGGTCCAATAAAGATTGATTCAAATCAGGCCCGGTGTGAAATGGGCATTATGTTACAATTTCTATTGCGTGATAAGAGCAATTTTTTGTTTTAAGTGAAACTTTTTTAGCGAGGTGTAAAAAAAAAATATGTGAGTGTGCATAACACTCACGAGCCTTTGATGTCAAACATCTTCGTTTTCAGTAGATTGGAATTTACCACCGATTAATTTGTTTTATTTAATTATTAATTATTTTATTTTAAAATTTCTCGTTGTAATCACCGTATTTATTTTGAATTAGATATTATTTAATTTATTTACCTTCGAAATAGTACACTCACACTGAGTAAGAGTTACAAAATGCCCTCACTTTTGACGTGAATAACTGAAACATCCTTTTGAGGTCACACATACAAATGTATAAAAACGATTATTAGTTCCTTGTTAGCCAGCCTCTGATAAATGGCAATAAAAGTTCAACGCATGCTTTGGTGTTTTCAATTTTTGTTTTATTTTTTTTAAATAAATATTCCATTATTAATAATAGAAAATAATTATCCATTTTTTGCTCACTTGAATTTTTATTATTTTATTTAAGTACATATTCTTATAAGATGATTGAGCTATTCTATAGGAGATTTTCATATAAAATGACTCAAAATAATGAATTAAATTTTCAAAATGTGTTTTCTTGTATTGCCAATTATTTGTAGTAATTACAAAGTGTTTAAAAATACCAACTTTTTTATGATTTATTATTATTATTTTTTTTTTGCTTAAAACTCATGTTGTCATTAGCCGGTTACTCATCCGATTACTACTGCAGCTCATCTTGCTTAATCAAAATATCGCAAGGAAAGCCGTTAACTAAAATAAGCGATTACATCAATTCCAAATTCACTCTACTGAAACCGAAGATGTTTCACATCAAAAAAATGTGATGGAAATCAAAATCAGTAATGGCACTTGAGAGATGTAGAGGGGATAATCATCGGCTTGTGCGTCTATAGCGTCGAAAATGAGGCTATTACTACGTATATAAGACACCCGAAACGGTTGTCAATGTTTAGTGATTTATACGTGCGACGTCTTGTGGTCTTATTGAAAACGAATATGGGTACGTTTACATCAATCAGCAGTTTATTTTATCAGTGAAGTTAAAAATGGACTAGTTTGGTTTGGTTTTGTTTGCTTATGCAATGTTGCCATATTCATAAAATATGATTTAGTTCATCCCTCAAAACAAATTTTAATGTATAATCCTTCTTCAGATTTTTAATAATATTCTGCAATGATTTTTAAATCTATAATTCACAAAATCATTGTGAAAATGATAATTAAGTAAAATAACTGCATCATTTCAAAACGTCTGCAATAAGCTATGAATTACTATGCTTATAGGACACCCGAAACGGCTTTCAATGAGATCAGCCTGACTCAGAACGCATGCATCAATTCATTTTCAGTTCGTTCTGAACACGCGAAGCGTTTTCAATAAGCGCACATTTCAAACCCGTCGTTATTTTTGGGAACGGAATTTATGTGTCTTATAAATTCATAGCTCTACACGACGCTGATCTCGCATAATAATTTGTGTGCATTATTTAGATTATAAATTATAATATGATTTCAAAATTAAAATTTTTTTTATTTACATACTTTTATCTAAGTTGTTCGATTCGCTCAGACTTTAAAAATCATAAATTATTATAATGAAATGGACAATTCAAGGAAGTACAAATTAACGCAAAAACTATAAAATTATATAATCTAAAAAATTCGCTCTTAAAGAAAGAGCAAGTAGCTAAAATATTTTTTATTGGATTAGATAAAATCCCTATAATTCTTGGAGGACATATCAAATTAGATATTGCTAAAGAATCCTCAGCCCCACTTTTCAATTTTCTTAAATATAAATTTGATTTGACCATGTCAAATCATCCGGGAAAATCAACAACAGAACGTGGAACAACAATAGACGATGAATAAATTACAGTAATTCTGAAGAGCCACAAGTGATCTTCAATTCTGTTTTGTTAAACACTTTATTTGTGTATAACAACCCATACGCTCTTTGTGATGCATCTGCAAATCCATGCACTTCGCAACTATGATCTAGTGATGAATTTATATAACGGGGAACACCGATATTGTAAAGAAGTAATAAATCTGCTTGAATATGTTTCCAGGAATTGTTTAAATCTTCTGGTAATGGCTCATCTCAACTTAAACTAGTTTCCATAATTATTGAATTATAATTAGAATTGTGTTGCTGTTAAATTGTATCTGAAACATGTCCTCTTCCGGCTTCCAGGACAAACCAAATGTCTTCGTAATGACTTGCTTCTCCAATTTGATGGTAAACTCCTGATCGTTATTTACCCTTTGATTATAATAACAATTCCATTTTGCTAACTCTAAACTAGCTTTTGATAACAATATCCGCCTTCACCTTTAATAGTGCATTTAGACTGCTTAAAATTAGATGTTTAAAAACAAGGTGTTTACATGGTTTTTTGTTTTGAGCAGTCAGCTGTTTTTTTTTTTTTTTTGTTTTGTTATACATGGAACGTTGTACATAGCTAATTGTGAGGAATTAAAATGGATTTTTTGCGGAAAATAAATGATTTAAAAACATTACAGTACATGCACACAATTCTTTCAGCAACTCTTTTTTTTTTCCTTGCTGCATATTTCATTAAAATTTTAAGAACAATTTTACAATTTCAAATTTGCTTATTTGATTTGTTTATTTTTATTTTTTTGAGCCTGCTGTTTCTTGTTGCCACACAACAAAAGAAGGGAAAAAAGACTAAAATGATCAAAAAAAAAAAAAAAATGCAGAAATTACCCAGCGGGCCACCAGTCGACAGTTGTTGAAAAAGTAGTTCATTTTTTGAAACAGTTTAAAAACTCCTCCAATTTCTACAACAACAACTCTCAATGACGTCACTTTTCCCTGTGGTTGTTGTAGAAAAAAAACAGTTTTGTAAACTGTTTATAAAAATAAATTGTTTTTTCCTCAGTCTAAATCGACTATAATTCTTTAATTGTGTTAGCTCCCGTCAGCAAGTCATCTTCATACATGTCGTTCTGTACCACTTCAGTTCCAATCGCAAATTCTTTCTTATATGTTTCGGTGATGAATTGTAAACTTCTGATGGCTAAGAAAGGAGCACATATGTTACAGTATTTAACTGAAAAAGTTGTAAATGTTCATTAGCATGATTTCTTCATAAAATTAAGTAATAATTTCTGTCAATTGGGTTAACAAGAAATTGGCGATACATTTTTGAAACAACTGTAGTCAAATCGTACCGATCTTGTTAAATTTTCGACCCAACCATTAAAATTGACTTGTCTGCTGTAGTTTTTGCTGATGCATCGAAAACTACTTTCAAGTCTGTGGTAGTGCTCTGTAACCTTAAAACGTAATGATGAGGAAAAACATAGTGTAATGCTGTGTTGTCAATCTTTGAGTTTTGACTCATATGACCTAATATACGTCCATAAATGCTGTGCACAATTTCTTAAGTGATCTGTTTATCTCTAAGCGACGCTCCAACATAAAATAACGCCGCTCAGCATTCCAATATGATTCACACAAAGTTGATGATGATTCTTTAAATGCTAATCTCACATGAATACGTCCATTTTCTAGAATTTCTGTATTTTCCATAAAATGAAATCGATGTTTGTGGATGAATTTATTGTTTCCGTTTCAAATTTCTCTATTTCCCACAATTTCTGTAGTGCTTGCAAGATTGCATGAAAACGATGATGAAGTTTACCAGGCTTGTTCACTGTTGATGAGACATGGTAAATCCGTTCCCAGTTGAATCTTTCCTTCTTAAAGTAAATCAAAGAATTCTTTTAACAATATGATTTGGCTTATAAAAATATGGATTTGCTAACTGCATTTCATTAGGTAATTGCCACTTAGAAGTAGCAATATAACGCTCTGGATGGTTCCTTGAAGTTGATTTTGTTTCTGCAAATTGTGATGACCACTTGTATGAAGACACCCTTGACTCTACGGTTGTCGTAACAGATGCGTGTAATTGTGCTCTAACATTCGTAATTCCAATAGCTTCCTGATAAGTTCTATTGATTTTTAGTTGCAGTAGTTTCGCCAACCTTTCTGTTATGAAATTAAATTCTGAGTATGAATCCAGTAATTTTCATCTTGAATAAGATAAAAGAGCTCGTCGTGTCGCTTGTGAGAATTTGGTTCTGTGATAACTGCTTGAATGAAACCCGATTTCTGCGTTGTTAAAGTAAATTTGTGAAGATTGGAATGCACCTTTGCACACCCTTACACCTTGATTTCGCCAGACAGCGGTTTACATTGTGTCCATGGCGTAAACAACTAAAGCAATGAATTCTTAACAAATATATATCTGCAATTGAACATCTTAAGAATTATTGGCATGATCATATATAATGATCTGCTGATTGGCAATATGAACATTTTGACTGTGCATTCATGAATGATTTTTTATGTGTAATGTTTGTATTTAAAGGCTTATCTTTCTTCTTGTTGAGTTTGTAAAAACTGTCATTGATTACTCAGTAATTTATAACAATCTACTCATTTCGGCAATTTTGAATAATGCTGCTGTTTGTCTTAATCACTTTTCACCTGCTTGTCTATTGTACTTTCCACAGTAAGGTGGATAATAAAAGCATCCATGATATCTGCCTCAATTCCTAGAGCCAAAAGTGATCCTCGAATTGCTGACACTGAGTTAAGTACTTTCCTAAGAGCTTCTGCGTCCGCTTTTTGAGTCATATGCTCAATATTAAAAAGTAATTTAAGTGCCGATAACCTATGTTGGTGTACATTTGTACCCATTGTGCTGTTTAAAAAACTCACTTCGTCTAGTTTATGATGTTTAAGTTTATTTAGTATCAATGCTTTCGCCTCTACAAAGCTATCCTGTAATTTATCTTGTCCGCGATCAGTTGGTACTATTCGCTCCAATAGCATCATTCTTCGAAATACTTTTCCAAAAGCTTTATTTGGCATTCTAAGATTTCATCATAAGTATTAGCAGTCTTCTTACACTTTGGCTCTTATACTTTGTATACGCTGCATCATTCGATCCATGTTCTGCTTAGTCAGTTAGTTCACATTCTGCCTGTCTGTGGCAGCATTCTTTTTCACAAGTCTTGTTTGTGTATAAAGAGAAGAAGAGGCCGACGAGGTGTCTATGTCTTCTTTCGCGCTTTCATTGTTTGTTCATTGTCATCAAAGACGAATCAACGACACGAACTGCGATACTTAAAAAGTGTGAACAACGAATGGCGTTACCATAAAAGAATCAACGACACGACCTACTGAGTAACAGGCTGAGTGTGAATCAGATCTTATATACATGTTCACCGACATTTACTCTCCTCTGTTAACTCCGTTGCAGTACCTGTAGTTGCCTTGTTTCCTACTAAACTCCTCTTCATATTTATTTTTTTAAATTTTATTTACAATAATTTTTTTACTTGTTGTTGTTTACTTTACACCGTTTGTTTAAACACTGTTTTTCTTGTGTTATTTTCCACTGCTTATTATTTATTTATTTTTATTTATTATTACTGCTTACATTAAGTAAACTTAGAGTTAACAGGAAAAATGTAGCACTGGCTACTAGGGCCTTTGGCTACTTACAATTTTTAGGATACCTTAGGTGTAATGTTTAAGGAATAGTGGTATGGGGGTTCTTATTCGCTATGTGAACAAAGTGTTTTACTGGTATGCTTATGTATAAGTATGACTAATATCTTACGCCTTATTAATTATTATAGTTTGTTATATATATTTGCATGTTTTAGGAATTTTATTAATAATTGTGCATTTGTTGCATT
>JBANCV010000773.1:0-26151 GCA_037040105.1 Amiota albilabris | reverse complement strand
ATTAGTATATGTAACAACAAAACTGACTGGGATTCCTTTCAAGAGTACATATCTAATAATCTCCAAGTAAACATATCCTCAAAATCCCCTATGGACATTGAATACGCTATAGTACATATAAATGACGTAATAAAAGAAGTGGCCCTCAGAACCACACCTCTCCCAAGAAAATTCAACTATACTAATAAATGCCATATCCTGAAGAAAATAACAAAAAAATGCGGAATACTAAGAAAAATATGGCAAGAAACCCTGTATCCGGAAGATAAGGCAAAATGGAACAAAGCATCTAAAGAATTAAAGAATATGTTTAAAATAAATACTAAAAACTATTCTCTTTGGAAATCTGCTACATGCCACCTATTAAAATATATGACTCTACCATTCAGCAGGTGCATAGAGTTACCCAAAACTATTGTATATGACAAACATGGAAGCCAGAAGAAACTGTGTAGGAGTTTACATATAATTCCGCCTTGTTCTGGTGCTTGGTGGCCTAAAATATTGTCGCGGTAAATTCTCCTCTATGTTTTCTTTATTAAATTTTTGTTGTTGTTTTTCAATGGTAATTTCCAGCACGACATTCTCTTCGGTACA
The DNA here is from genome assembly GCA_037040105.1 of Amiota albilabris. Taxonomy (NCBI): domain Eukaryota; kingdom Metazoa; phylum Arthropoda; class Insecta; order Diptera; family Drosophilidae; genus Amiota; species Amiota albilabris. The sequence goes on along the minus strand of JBANCV010000773.1, from coordinate 25,554 downwards.
AATTTCGTCCAAAATTTCACCGTCTGAAGCAAGCAACAAACGCGACTTTAATGCCATCTTATTTCCCGCAGACGGTCAAGATAACTTCGCACATAACTTTTTAAAAACTTGAACAGTCAAGCCTTCTAATATTTCATGCATAATGTTTTACGTTATTATTATCTCTTTGTCAAAATCAAGGCACAATCTTCTTTTTTATCTTTTTGTGTTTTGCTCTTTACGTCTGCTCTTGCTGACGATTGCTTTTATTCTCATCCTTTACACGTACTTGTCTATACTTATACCTTTACTTATGCTCATTTGTTACAATGATGTTACTCTTAAACTACATTTACTACTACTTACATACTACAATGCCATAATGTTTAAATGTGCTCTTAAGTTTTCTTTTATGGTAATATACATATTTTACAGCTAGCTGCGTAATAATGCTGAATTGTTCTTTTTTGCTAGTACAATGGCTTAGCTTATAAAAAAAACTCATTTTAGAGAGAGGTGATTTCATCAGTTGAGAATAGATCAGGTGACGTTTGTTGGGATGTAGCGTTGTTATATATAAATAATTAAACAAAGGAAAATGCCACGACCATTAAAGGGAAAGGTTTAGACATTGAGATAGGGATGCGCAATTTACATATCTTCAAACAGTAAATGATTCTCATAATAATAGTTTAGAAAATAATCACAATATTTTGATGTTTTGTTAGATACCTTCAATTTGAATATTATTCATAGAGATTTTATTTTTATTTACGGTACTAGGTCTTCATGAAATTCCACAATTCTTCTTGACTCTCTAGGAGATTTATTTTTAAAAAATGGTCGATGTCGTTTTTATTGTTATTTTGAGAGCATATGATAGGTAAAGATTGTGCTTGCTTGTGTAATGGTGTTGCCTCTACCTGACCCATCTGTATAAATAAAGCTGCAGTCCGAGTTTAATTCTTGGATCTTGCGGAAAGCGGTATGATAAATTGTGGGTTTGATGTTCTTTTTTGTATATTTACTTAATGATAGGTCAATTTGGTTGCTGTTAAAAAGCCAATAGGGCGTGTCATTTACCGTTTTTAGTGGTCCTAGTGGTATATTTAGGTCTCCACATTCCTCGGTTAGGTAGATTGATATCGAATTGGTGTGTCGACGATTTCGTACCTTCTTTAAATATTTTGCGATAGGGGTGTCGTTCTGGCTTTTAAGTTCTCGTTTTATTTTTTGTTCTGATACGCCATCATTGGATCCGTTAGCTTATCCGATACTATTTCCCAACGGCGAAAGGGGTGGCATACAAATATGTATCAAAATAATGATGAAAGTATAGCAAGAGGCAAAATGACTCAATTAAAAGTAACAATGCACCAGGATTCGTGTTATAGAATTGCGATTAGAGATTGATTTAGTCTCATACATCATACACAGATGCTTTACAATTTAAGGGCCAAAATTTTTAACAATTTGAGAGGCTACTAAGCCCGCAATGATGATACATCATTTAATGTTGGTCTAAGAATTATTTTACCATCTTCATGTGCATTGTTCAACATTTTGGTAAACCATCTTTGTTTATAACAATGACGTGTATGGACAGAAATAGTGAACAATAATGAAATAAGCGAATCTACTAATTATCGACCAGAATTTGTTGTCAGGGTATTTAAGGGAAAATTAAAAAAAATTGATGGATGTTATAACTAATAAATCTAGTTTTGGTCGAGTTGAAGCTGTCATTTACACAATTATTTTATTTTGTTGGATGAAAATGATAAAATAGTTGGGCCTGGAGATATTGACAGAGTGGTTTGTTCAGAAATACCAAACGAAAAACGCACCCAAAATTATATGAATACGTTAAGAAACACATGATGCATGGTCCATGTGGTGCATTACATGCAAATTCAGTTTATATGCGAAATTCGATAGCCATTAAAACGTTAAAGAATGCAGTACAGTTAAAAGGGTTAAGTACATTTATAAATACGTCTACAAGGGGTGCGACAGTGCAACTATTGTATTAGGATTAATTGCGGTGGTGTTGGCAGAGATTGTAGTGTGGCGTTGACTATAAATCAGAAAGAAGCGTATCATCGACTATACCTATCTTCAAGCAGCCTCTAGAATTTTTTTTTTGTATGGGAGCTATGCGATCCAGCTATCCTAAGATATTAAAATTTCAATGGGTCATGAATATGGATCAAAAGCTTGTTGTGTCAAAATTTCAAGATGATAGCGCAAAAACCAACAACAATTTTCTATACGAGGGCGGTTCATTAAGTATCCGTGTTTGGAGATAGAGGACGTTCCTCAGTGAAGTTAGTGTTATCATCATGTGCTGCCATCCACCAGATGACGCTAATTCAAATTTCAGACAGATTTTAAGGCGATGACGGCCATCGGCAGGTAAGGTTATGGCGACGATTTTTTGGGATGCAAAGGACGCCATCCTCATGGATTTTTTAGAAAAAGGAAAAACGATCACTGTACAATACTACAGTGAGTTATTGGACCGCTTCGAAAAAAAATTAAAGGAGACACGGCTGCATTTGGCGAAAAAAATGTTGTTTCATTACGATAACGCACCAGCACACTAATCTGTTGTTGTTTCCGCCAAACTGCATGAATTGCGTTATGAATCGCTGCCGCACTCCCGTATTCACCCTATGTGGCTCCCTGCGAGTTTTACTTGTTCCCATGAACATGAAAAATTCCTCGCGGGAAAAAAAAATTAACCTCAAACGAAAAAGTCATCGCCTAGACAGAGGCGTATTTTGGAGAGTTCCAAAAAACCAATTTTTTGGAGGGGTAAAAAATTGTGCAGGAACGTTGGGAGAAGTGCATCTTTCTAAAAGAGGCTTATGTTAAAAAATAAAATAAATTTTTTTTGAAAAAAATGGTGTCTTCAATTCTAACACGGGCAGTTAATAAACCGCCCTCACAAGAATATGAATTTGAATAGGGGGCTTGTATGCGAGTTGTTGATAATCTGAGGATCTTGAAATTGTGGCTTATGTATATGGGTCAAATACTTCTAGTGACCAAATTTCAGTTTGATAGCTCAAAAAACAAAAAAGTTTTTCAAATAAGAACATAAATTAGAGTAGTGTTTTACGTCAGTGAAATAATTATATGTGATTTAACTAAATGTGGAGAAAAAACTTTTAACATTTTTTTTTATTTGTGAATATATTTTTTAAATGTACTATTAGTAGGTATAAAATTGATAAAAAATGCAAATTTATTTCAATATGCGTTTCAATATAGAATAATTAATTTCTACAACAAATATTCATATGAAATATTTATATGTCAAAAAGGTAATTTCTTAATTTCTTTGGAAATTCACTTAATTTAAAGCTGATTTTAGTAGTTAACATGTTTTCCTTTTACCATAAGCACCTGATTTAGTCTTCTTGATATGGAATCCACTTGAGCTTCTAATGTGGAATGGCTTATTTTGTCCCATTCCATGACGAAAGTGTCTTTGAGCGGTGTGAATTGGGGCATTATCTTGTTGAAACGTCCAGTTTTCGCCATAAAGGTTATCAACGAAATCAATGAGTGTGGTGTCTAACAATTCGACATATGTGTGAGCGTTTGTTCTGCTTGGTATGAAACAAAGCGGAGACTTTCCAGCATATCCAAAAGCATCCCAAATCATTAACAGATGCATCAAAACGCGCTAGCATTTCTGACAACCATCAGGACCATCTAAGTTAAACTTTTTTTCATCAGAAAAAATTATTTGTCTAAACTCATTTCCCCAAAATTTATATTTTTCAGCAAAAGCCAATCGGGCTGTTATGCACCGCTCAAAAGAAATGGTTGTGTACTCGTTAAGTTTGGACACGTCATCTGGATATATTAAGACCTTAATGGCTTTTATTTTCACCGCAACTCATGTCCTTACTGGATTTTTAATAAAATTTATAGTTCTATTGCTAGGGGAATTCTCTCTGGTTGCAATATCAACTATTTTGGTGCCACTTGCCTTTAGTCCTATTATCAAACCGCGCTCTTCTTCTGACAGACTTGTTCCACATGGCATTCTTGCATTAAAACTTAAATGAGTTTCTTTTTTATTTGTTAAAAATGTGTTTCTAACTTTAACTTGTGTTCCCGCAATCGACAATTCCATTACTTGCCTTTCCATCCGTCAAATACACACTAAAATCAAATTGCACATATACTAATTTCCTAAGAAATTCGCAAATATTCACTCAAATTTAAGATAACGGTACTAAGAATAAAGTCCAAAGAAGACTCTCGCATATGGAAAATAAATGTAACATACAACAAAAAACCTTATATACCTACAAAAACTAACGGTTAAAATTAAAAGAGAAAAACATTGATGCATATATACTTATTTCACTGAGGTACAATTCTTAGTAGTTCGATTCGGCTGATTCCGGCATATGTGCTCTGTATGGTAAGAAGAAAGCTTTGTGCAAAATTTGAGCTCTATAATTCAAAAACTTACTCTATAATTCTCGTCGCGCTAATCAGGAATATATTGCATATACTTTATGGGGTTACGATGTCTCCTTCTTTGCATTACAAACTTCTTCTTATCTACGTGAAGAGTATAAAAAATGATAAATTACACTGATGCATATATAATTCAAAACATGGAAACCAACTATCGTTATTGTATATTTACAAAACAAGTAAAAAGCAAGTCAATCAGAATGAATGTTAAGCGTCATCAACGTTCATTCGATTCGGTTCTTGTTGAGTGACTTTTACATAATTTTTAATAAATTTTTGTATCTAAACTCTATGGAAACCACAAAACAGAAGTGCTTCATCAAGTCTCAATATCTCTATGGAAATCACTTAACATAGTCCCAAGAATGCTTAACTCATAGCATCGATCGCACTGTGAACTAAGAAATTTATCAAAAGATTTGTTCTTCACATTTAAATTTTCTGTCACTTTGGTGTCGTCGAGTACAGTCGCATGTGCGGAGAACTCTAACATATAATAATTAAAATAAAAATTACAATCCGTTCGCAGAACCGAAACTATGCTCTATCCAGCTTTCTGCAACACTACATTTCCACCGACGATAACATAAACAACTGCTACTATAACGGTTGTATCAACAGCAACAACAACAACTACACCTTCAATTTGACCATTGGTCACCACAATGAGTTTGTCAACTATAAGAAAAAATAAAATAAGTAGCACACATACACACCAGAAACAATAATTTGAATATTGAATCTATTACAGCAACACCAAAAACAACTCCAGCCAACCACCTCTCGTTTCTTTTCAAAAGCCTTTTGCATAAGGGAGACGATCCGATGAACTTGCTTCATTGTAGAATGTTTTGCTCTGAACCCAAATTTTTCTCGTGAAAGACAGGCATTATTTCTTGTAAAAGAAGTTTTTCAAAGAGTTTATAAAGCACTGTCAAGAGGTCTATAAGAAGTAGCTTGGCTTGGATCCTTTCCGGATTTGACAATCATGAATTGAGATATTTTCCAATCTTTAGGATAGTAAACAGTTCGAGAAAAAGCGTTAAATATGTGAGTTATGTGTGAAATTGCAGTATTCGGTAGCTGTTTTAACATTTTTGACGTAATTTTGTCATGGCCTGGAGCCTATTTTGGTTTAAGTTTCTCTATTAATTTTATTATGTTTTTAGTTTTGAAAACTATTGGCTTACTTGGTGAATTAAGTAAACTAGATGGAATACTTGTGGGTACAAGAGATGGATTTGGATTGAAAACAGATGGCAAGTGTTCAGCAAAAACATACCCTTTTTGAGAGTCGGTGCGTGCCCAGTCTCTACTACTTAGTCGAATTTCAGTCATAAACTGATTAAGAGCTTGTATAGGAGTTTATAGCATGAACTCTATGCCACTAACATTCATGTTACTCGATTTTTGAGTTGGGTTATCTTTAAGTACGTTTGCGTAAGTTGGAGTTTGCGTTTGAGCCATTGATGATTGCAATGAAGGATTTTTATGGGAGAAACTCGAAGATTGCATTGTGGGTTTCACTTTCTGCTTAATAGCTGGAAATATTGGACACCCTCTATAGTCGGCAATATAGTTTTCACAACAATTACTGCTCTTTTTAATAGTAGTGTCCAGTTTATGTTTGTTGCATAAAGATAGCGTGTAAGTCAGCGCATATTATGCAAACGCTTGGCAGAGTGCAATATGTTCGAGTATGGCCGAAGTCATTTTTGAGACATTTTTGGTTTCGGTAGAGTGAATTTGAAATTGATGTAATCGCTTATTTGGTTAACGGCTTACCTTGCGGTATTTTGACTAAGCAAGATAAGCTGTGGTAAGTAATCGGATGTGTGACAGGCAAATGACATGAGTTTTGTAAAGTAAATAAGTGGGAACTTCTTTACTGGCGGTGATTCCAAAACGATGAAAAGGAAGAGTTATGAAGCAAAATCTTTTAACTAAAGCTACTTCATTTTGGAAAACATGGCCATAATTTCATAAAAAACTTTTCTTGTTTCCAAGTAAGGTTGTGTTCCAGCTATAAAGCTTTGATACTGCACTAAACTTAACTTGATTATAACATAGCTTAACTGCGAGAGAATGAAATAGAAAAGAGGAATAGAGATATTTTAATTATCTTCGCCTTTTGTTTGTATAAATTTCTATGAATACTCGTAGCAAAGGCGATCCAAATGCTATTTGGGTGACGCGATCTTATTATTAGTTGCTGATGCTGTTTTTGGTTAACATTAGACATGTGTTGTAAAATTTATTATAAACAACTGATTATTCAAATGGTAGATTACTTTATTGGAGATCCCGAAAAGTAACACAGAAATAAGTAGAACGACGCTGCCCTACGCTCGTTAAAGGCAAGAAAAACCTCCTCTACATAGAAGACGAAACATGCAAGCCCAGCAACAAGCTTGACAACGAGCGGACGTGATCAGGGAGCTCCAACAGTAAATGGAGTAGGGAGCCGATGGGTAAAACTGACACGACTGCTATCACAACAGTTTCACAAGGCGCACCACAGTTCATTTGCAAAAATTTACATGAGAAAACTCCAAAACAACTTACAAGCAGTAACTACCACGCACTATTTGATGACAATACCTGTGGCGAAAAGCTTGTCGAAGTATTTAAAAGCATTTGCAAGAGTATGAAATTCTGCACTTACAAAAAAAGCAAAATCCGCTCCTGTGGAGAACGAAGCAAACAAGCAACAACATAAACTACTTAAAAAATAGTAAAAACAAAAACAACAAAATTCCACCAATTAATATAATAGGCATCGACAGAAAACCTAATAGCTTTCTTAAAAACGACCTTAAAATAAATGATTTTAAAACAAAAAAAAATAATCAATAATAAAAAAAAAAAAAAAATTATATCTAAGTAACATACAGAATTACTTAAAAGTCCAGGGGTACTTAGAAAAAACAAAATCGAATTTTTTTTGTGCTTTAAAATAAAAGCAGTGTTCCTTAAAGTTCTTTAAGTCAACACTGACCCAGATGAAATTTTATCCGATCTACACAAAGTCGAAAATGACAGTTTAAAATTCATCCATGTCCGAGCATTTCCAACAAAAAAGCAATTCAGCAAAACATACAACTACCAATGTTCTTAATCCAAAAGTATATTACAAAGCGTGATGAGATGGGAAAACCTTAAGAAATCAGAAATCACCCAATGTAGAAATTGTCAAGGTTTTTATCATAGTGCCTCAAACTATTTTCTACCACCTAAATGCGTAAACAACGAACCTCATAAGAGCATAAATTGTCCAAGTCCATCCACTACTCCATAAGATAAGCAGAAGCTGTTCTGTGTACTTTGCAATAAATCTGGCTTCATACAAGGGTTGTGAAAAATACAAGGAATGTCAACAAAAACTTAGAGCCAGAAAACAGAAAGAATTGGCACAAAATTCTCCAAGCCACTGAACACTAAGGCTAATTTAAGCTTTGCAGAAGCTGCTAATTATAGTAATAATAGTAAAAATAGTAATAATAACAATAAACACAGCAAACAACCCAAACATCCCCAACGCCATATTAGATGAAATTAAAAGCTCAATATTAGCACATGCAATCAGATAAACAATCTGCAGAAATCGTTAGATGAACCAGTATCTAAAATCGATGTTCTTTATGGTATGCTTAAACCATAATGATCTTTAAGGGTTTTAACTAATTTCAATCACTTAAAAATAATATCTATTAATGTAAACAAAATGATAGCCCAAAGCAAAAGGTATGTACTCCAAGCCTTGCTTGATAAACATAAAGTAATCGTATTAATTAGCGAAACAAAGCTTAACAGTAGACACAAATTAACTTTTAAAAACTAAAGTTTAATCAGGCATGATAAAAGTGGTGGAGCAAGGGGGGCGGTACAGGAATTCCTATTAAAGAAGGAATCAAATACGACAGTTACACTCATTCCCAAATAGAGAAGTTTGAATCTCTTGAAACCTGCATCATTCGAATAGCGATGCATTCGAACGCCTTTCTTTCTATTGTTTCTCTCTACCAGGCTATCGAGTCAACAAATGAACCACTAATGCTGGTAAGCACGGTCAAATACTTAAATGTTCATGTCGACAAATTGTTTAACTTTGATTTGCATTGACATGCAAATTCATAAAGCACGAAAAACATTATCTCAATACATCTACTATTTTCCAAATACATAAACACACGAGTCAAAATCATAATGTACCGAGCGCTAATAAGACCGATTTTAACATATGCATGTCCTGTTTGGTTTAACATTTCACCTTCTTACATGGAACGAATAAGGCTTTTTGAAAAAATAAGTTTAGGGTCATGCACAAGCTTACTCAGAACTCCACGAAGCAACTATATAAATTAGTTTTTAAATAAAGTTCTTTATGAGGCAGCACAAGTGCAGAGAATAGACAACTTCATAATAAATCTTATCCGCAACCATATCTACAGATGCATAGAAACTTACGAAAATAATTTAACTATGGCACCCCACTAAAGTTTTCAGACAAACAAATAATAACAAATATATATCATCGAAAATGACTTTATTGTTTTTCAAAGTTCTCCTATTCTCCTTGAAGATCAATACACTTTTGCATGCGATTGTCCCAATTTTCGAAGCACTTTTTCCACTCGGAATGAGGTATCTCCAAAACTTGTGTTTTGAACGCATCAACCGCTTCTTCAGGCGTCGAAAAACGTTGAACTCGCAACATCTTCTTTTGGTCAGGTATGATCTCAGGAAATGAAATTGTGGTGAAGGTAGATTATTTTTAATTTTGTAAAGAAGCCCTTTATGCCACACCCGGTCAAAGGCTTTTTTGTCATCCAGGAATACAGCAGCGCAGTATTGCTTTTCTTCGAATGCTTTGATTATTTCATTAAAACTCGATGTACTTGGTCAAGTGTACCATGTTTAAGCCGAAAACAAAACTGATTGTTAGGTAGTATTTCCTCCAGTATAGGCAGCACTCTGCGAACAAATATTTTGTCAAATATTTTCGAGAGAACCCCCAACAAACTGATTGGCCTGTAAGATGTAAATTTCTGTTCAGATTTCCCTAGTTTAGGTAAGAGAATAATCTCGGCACATTTCCATTGATTAGGGAAATGACCAAGCCTGAAGCAAACATTGAAAATGTGTACTAACTGCAGTTGACATTTAGTTGGTAGGGCTTTTATGGTTGCAGCATCAATCCCATCGTACTCTTAAGATTTCTTTGTGTTAAGCGATTTAATTTCAGTTTGAAATTCTCGGAGTCTGATTGGATTCATAGGCTGGCAAGTGACATTGAGGGCGTGTTCCAACTCTTCTTCCTCCACCGGAATGCATATCGGAAAGTCGGTGAATTGTTGTTCTAGGTGGGAGGCAAAAGCTTCCGCTTTGTCTTTGCTGCTGTGACACCATTGTCCATTTGCATTTTTGAGTGGTGATATTCTCCGTATGGGATGCTTGAGGTACTTCGATGCTCTCCATAAGTCATACTCAGGTCCATTCGGTTCCGCTGCTTCAAGAAAATCTCCCATGCCATCAATTTTTAAATCGGCGAGTTTTGATTTTAATTGTTTTGCAAGTCTATTAAAAGCATTTTTGTCACTTGGAGAATGTGTTCGTCGCCAGATGCGTAGCAATCTTCTTTTTTCAGTCACTAGCATTCTAATTTCGCTGGAGTACAATGAGTGGTTTTTGTACGTAGGATTACTGCATCTAGGTTTCTGAGTAGATATGTCAGTTGCTACATGAATTTTGTTGTTAAACGATTCGATAGTGTTATCATTGTCCTGCTCGTTTTTTTAATTATATATTTAAGTTGAGTTCTTCATCTAACCAACTGCGAAATAGATCTAAATCAGTGTTCTTCTTGAGTAAGCTTTTATATCGAATTTTAAATCGACCGGGAACCGGAGAACATAGATCATGGTAATCACTAGTGGTCCCATGATATATTGTTATTGTTACATCTGGATTTCTATTCGGGTCTGACGGCCGATATGTTGGGCTACGTGCAGTACTTACAGAGTAGTTACCTGAACTGATGCATTTTAAGAGTTCTTTTCCTTTTGATTTGTTAGTTCTGCCTCCCCACCATTGATGTTTGGCGTTAAAATCTCCTCCGATTATGAAGTTGTGACCTAACGAATCAAATATTGATTTGAACATTCCATGAGTAACGTGATGTTTTGGAGGCAGATATGCTGCAGCAATTTTTATACTGCCAGTGATAGTTTGCCAATGTTGCCCAATGTTGTACAATTGATTTGCAGATTGAAAATGTTATTCTATTCTTAATGATTATTGCCGATCCCTCTCGAGCCGTGCAAGCAGGATGATTACTTGCAATTACTTAACCAAAAATTTTGAAGTAAGATTTATCAGTAAAATGTGTCTCAGTTAGCAGAACAATGTCCACATGCTGAGACTTAATGACGTGTTCGACTTTATGCATGTGTTGACATGCAGCATTAGCATTCCATAAAAGAATTTTAAGGCTTGGATACATTTTAAATTATAAGTGACGTGCATAATTGGATTAAGTTGGACATTTGGTCAAGTATTTAATCTGTGCGCACCAATTGGTCTTCCATCAGCTGCTCGAGTTTGTCAAGTCTGGCGTAGCTTAGCCCATTGGAAACTGGACAAGATAAATTTGTTGTTTTGTCTACCGTACAAATGGGTCTACGAACATTTTTGGTAGAGGAATTATTCGTACTTCTTAGTGTTTCTTGATACACCTCACATCCTCTATATGAAGCGTTGTGGTTTTTTCCACAATGGGAACATTTTGCCGGTGCAGCTTTGTCCTTTGTGCACCCTTGAGAACAATGATTTAATGCATATTTGACACACCTAAATGGCTTGTTGCAAAACCCGTCTGTGTGTCCAAATTCCTGACACCTGTGACACTGTAGTAAGTCATTGAAATTTTTGGGGTCATCCATTTTTACAGAAGCACTACAGAGGCGCGTTATGCTGTAAACATTTTTATTGTTGACACAATGTTCCAGGTCAACAAAAAACATTGAAAGCGGTTGCTTATTTATGCAACTATTTGCTTTGGTGACGCGTCTGACTTTATGACAAAGTCTCTCTAACTTATCCTCTATGTACTCAATTGTAGCGGAACTCCCAGTCAATGCAATTTGGTTAGTTTTTTTTTTTTTGCTTGACAATATCGTTTCTTTTGCATTATCGCTTCAGCTTGTACTTCAGCTTGTGCACATAGTCGGCTTGCCATCCACAAGCATTAGACATAGTGTCTGCTTGCACAAAATGTTTTTCCTTTTACTATGTAACTGTTAGAGCTGTACAATAGGTTTTGTAGGTATAACTGAATTTAGCAAAAAAGCTTTTTGAATGTAAACAAACAAAAAGAATTCGCAATAAGTTATCTATAGTCCGACAAAGTATTAAAAGTATTTGTTTTATAATTTATAACAATTCCAGTCACAAAAACATATGGATTTTGTTAGTGTACGAGTAATTTTTTAACGTTAAATTGTGCGCTATTTTAGTTTTTTTTTAAGTTTTTTCAATACCAAAGATGCATTATAGGGTTCTTTAGTTAAAAATAATGTAGACTTCACTTTAATTTTATTACTTAAAAAAACTTTTGTTCATTTATGTTAAGACTGTGCTAAGTTCCAAATGTTCAATTGAAGGTGTACGAATAATTATTTGGTTGTGTGTATGTATTGATGAATTTTTTGTCTGCGTTTCGGTTTGATTCTACTTCTGCGCGGGTAAACCAAATTCAACAACAAATTCTTACGTTAGTTACTTCTTTCTTACGTTTTTCTTTCATATTACGCTTTTTCATATTTTAATTGCAAACAACTTTGAAACATATACGCGAAAAGACGTACGAGAATTTGGAAATGGTGAAGAACGCGATGCACGATTATCCCAAGATCATCAACGTCAAAACGGTGCTACAGCTATTGATGGCCATGCTCTAATTACTGAAAGGAATATGAAAGACGAAATCCGTCAAGTAGAATCGACAGAACAAAATCAATTACGATTACATCAGATTCATCATGATGTTAATAGATTGTCGAATTCAACCGCCGATTTCGATAAGGTATAAGAATATGATTCTGTGAGTCATGGTGTTTCTTCGACTAATAAGGAGAGAATAGTTTTTATAGAATATAATCATCTAAAATCAACTATACCGCCTATCGTCATATGCTGTACATATGGCGCATTCGAATGGAAGAAAGAGTCAAAAGGATTATGCTGTTCATATGGAAAAGTTTATATCGATAACGTAGACCATCTAGAACTTATGAAATTACTTTTATGTGGACAACATCCACAATCTAAACACTTCTTTGAAAACATCCGGTTATACAATAGCGCATCACGATGAAATCACGTTTTTCGAGGCAAAAGAAATTACGGAGAGGCAATTTATGCCAACCTTTAAGATACAAGGCCAAGTTTACCATCTCATAGGATCCTTACTTCCACAAAACGACCTTAAAATTCTTCAGATTTATTTTGTTTTGGACTATGTACAACAAACTAATATAAGAAATAGCAATTTTCGTCAACTTAACAATGAACTTATGATTCAACACCAAAACATGATGCATTACATCAATCCTTATGCAAATAGTTTCAAAGGTGCTTTGCATGCAATACCGTCAGGCCAACGAAATGATTCTACAAGTATAATGGTCATCAGCGCCGGTAAGCGTCCTATCACAGGACATAGCGGAACGTTCAATGCACCTGGCACAGATGAGGTTGTTATCGTTCTGGCAGACCAGGAAAATGAAAGGCTAGGCCTGATATCATATTGCGCACTTACGATTATTACCTGCACCGTATTATGGAAACAAACAGAGCTTACAATGCCCTGCAATAGCGTTTAATTTATGTTCGCGGAGAAGATGGCTACAATTTCGAACTCTATTAAATTGACCCAAATACTAGGGCTCCAAAATTTAACAAAAAAATATCAGCACTGCAATAACTCATTTTTGCTGCAAATACGTCGTGAGCAATTAATTTATCTCCAGAGATTTCGAAATTTATTCAGTCAGTTCATTGTCGATATGTATGTGAAAGTAGAGACTGAGCGCTTAGTGTACATACGCATTAACCAGACACGTTTACGAGCCGAAGATTATGTGCATTTCCGGGATGCTATACTACAAGACAACAACAACATAGGTCACTTGGTTATCGCAATATGCATTTTGTTATATGCGAAAGTATTGTCGACCTGACTTCATAACATTCATCACTAATCCAAAATGGAATGAAATTATCAAAGAATTTCTACCAGGACAGGCACCTCATGATAGACACGATGCTATAGATAAAGTTTTCCATTTACAATTAAAGCTCATGATAACCTTGCGCCAAATGCAAACATTTTTGGCCCTTCTTTGTGTCACATGTATACCTTTGAATGGCAGAATCGTGGATATTTTACCGTGGCTGCAAGAAAAAAATCGCCCAGATGTTGTTGACACAGTTATAAGTGTTGAATTTCCTGACACACTTGGTTCATGGGCATTGCGGCACCCTTAATAGGAACTCCCCTTGCATGCAGGAAAATCGTTGTTCTAAAAGGTTACCTAGAGCACTATCCAGCTCAACGATGTCAGGCGAAAATGGGTATCCTTTATATCGGCGAAGATAACCTCAAGAAGGAAGTGTCACAGCTACAAGTATGTTACGTGGTCAGGATATAATTTTGGATAATAGATGGGTTGTACCTTATTCTCCGGTATTATCACGAATTTTTCAAGCAAATATGTGTGTAAATATATCAATAAGTAGCGATAAAGTCACTTTTGCATTGAAAAATGAACGTGACGAAGTTAAAAGGTTTCAATCTGGTCGATACATAAGTACATGCAGAGGCACTATGGCGCCTCTTAAGTTTTTGTATCCACGGTAGATATCTGCCAGTGGTTAATCTTAATGTCCATCTTGAAGGCGGTCAAAGAGTTTACTTCAATCTTTGACTTGTTGCTGGTCGGTTAGAAAAACCAAGGCAAACAACTTCGCCGGCATTTTTTCTACTATGTAAAAATGCTGTTGTACGAAGAAGTACCGTCATATTACATTTATAAAGAACAAAAAGTTTCATTTAACTGTAGAAGACGTTGGACAGCATTGGATAGTGTGCTTGAAGTTTGCAAGGAACATGTCGTCGGAAGAGTGTATGCAGTGTATCCAAACAACTTTTATTAATATTATTTGCTTCTACATACAGTTGGAGGACCTACTTCATTTGCCAACTACGAAAGGTTGAAAGTTTCCTGTATCCCACTTCTCAAGCTGCCTGCAATGCGCGTTATCTGCTTGAAGGAGGTGAACACGGAGGTAACGCAATGGCTAAAGCATGCAGGATGTTAACGAGCGTTGATGTTCCTATGCCAAGCGTCCCCCTTTGCGATGATTTCCATTTTACAATGATTGTATTGTCGTAGATGATAATGACGCCATCATCCATTTCAACTATCAGCTCAAGATAATTTGGTCATATGGCACAATTCGCAATATTACCAGAGTGAAGTTGTTGCGCGCAAGTTGTGTTGTGATGACTCCTTACAGAATGTCGTTTTACGGCAGAGTTATATTTTTCTATGGTGATGGTGTTGTTCTCGCAATGTAGGTAGGTTGCTGCTTAAGTCTTGGGATATGGCAACACCAATGTTGATATGACATTGGTATCGTAAAGTTTTTTTTTTTTTTTGTATGATATTCGACGTGGATTAACTCAACAAGAGTGTTTGCGTGTGAATTTCGTGAATGTCGTTCAAAATCGGTTGTTGTGCTACAAAACATAGATGCAGCGCATGAATTATTAATGCAAGATCATCATGTGACATATCGCAGGCTTGAGGCATCCTCGCACATTAGTTCCACTTCAATACATTCAATATTACATGACCATTTGGGCGTCAAAAAGATTTGTTCGCATGGGATACCACATAATTTGACAATCGCTCAAAAAAAGGCTCGTATCGATTGATGCAAAGATATGTTGAAAAAATTTAATCGCGGTACTTCAAAAGACGTCTATAAGATCGTGACAGGTGATGAATCATGGATCTATGCAAATGAGCCTGAAACTAAACAGCAGTCTTTCAAGATGAGCCAAATCCAACAAAAGTATTTCGCGCACGAAGCACTTCGAAGCAAATGATCGTTTTGTTGGAATAACCGCGCATGTCGCCACCGTGCCATTAGAGAAACGTAGATCGGTTAATTCTGAATGGTACACCACCATTTGTTTGCTAGAAGTGTTCGAAGAAAAAAAAAAAATTCAACCGCAGAAGACGAATCATTTTCCACCACGACAATGCGAGCTCTCACACATCGGCTCAAGCAAGTGACTTTTTAAACACTCAAAACGTCGAATTGATGGGTCATCTGCCCTATAGTCCAATGACTTCTTTTTATTCCCGCACACCAAAAATAAATTACGAGGTCAACGTTTTTCGATGCCTGAAGAATCGGTTGATGCGTTCAAAATACATGTTTTGGAGATACCTCATTCCGAGTGGAAAAAGTGCTTCGAAAATTGGTTCAATCGCATGCAAAAGTGTATTGATCTTCAAGGAGAATATTTTGAAAAACAATAAAGTAATTTTCGATGATACATATTTGTTATTATTTGTCTGTCTAAAGACTTAAAAAGCAACCCTCGTAGTTCATTTGAACACAATTTTGAAATAGAAGGTGAGCAGTTGTACAACAATTTCATAGTGGTAGCTTCAAACTTAATTGATGTCGAAATAATATTAGGCGATGAATTTTGTAATCATGCAGAAATAAAAATAAGTAGTGAAGGCATAACGATCAAAAAGATGCAACCAATGAAGACAAAACGTGATTGTTTTAATGCAGATAAACGTCGAAGATGAGCAAGAAACATAAGCATATATTTTTAGTAATTGATGTTTTTACCGAATTTTATTGGCTCAACCCTACGAAAACAACGTCAGCAAAAGAAGTCACAATGCATTTTCAACCTTAAAGTACGATATTTGGTAACCCAATCCAAATAATTTCAGAGAGAGGATATCTGAAGAATTGAAACATTAAACTTACTCAACTAGGAGTTGTGTTGAAGCTGAAACATAAATTCTTATGACCATACATGGTCACAAGAGCAAAGAGCAACGATATTTGGTTGAATATATGAATATATACTGAAGACGAAAAGAAAACGACGCGAAAAGAGGACTAATGTTAAACATAATTACAAAATAAATAATATAAGCAATCATTAAATTATGTACGTAATATTAAATAAGTAATAAACGATCCTACAGTAATAAACAATTCTACAGTAATGTGCCATGGGATATCCACCATCATTTGCAATGTTTTTTTTTTATTGCTGTTCCTCATGTGCTAAACAAGTAAATATAGTCAAGAAACTGCTTTACAACCACTAACTTGCCAGCACAATTTATGAACAAATTATGGTCTTTTTCTCTTCATTACCTTATGAGTCTCCAATTGTGCTTTGTTTACCGATAGTAATACCAAGTTTTATTTTTTCATAAGAATGGAAAAATTCTGACTTTTACGAGCTGACTTGTTGGATTGTTGAATTTAGAAATGCCACCAGGCATGATGTCGTATTAATTGTTTCATGCTTACAATGCTCCAATGACCATTATATAAGAGCTTAAGAATGTCGTTTCTTAATGTTGGTATTGTATCCGCTATTCATTTAATGTTATTGCGAACCTACGATTGCAATATGTCACAATGTTCATCTGTAGGCAGAAATACGTATAGAGCACCTGATTTCTTCTTCTTACGGCTGGCTAATAATAACTTTCACACAATGAATTAATTCAAATAAGAGGGCGGTTCATTAAGTACCTGTGTTTGAAGATAGAGGACGTTTCTGAGTAAAATTAGTATTATCATCGTGTGGTGCTATCTATCAGACGACGCTAATACAAATTTCAGACTGATTGATAAGTTAGTTTCGATTTGGCAGGCATCCGAGTCAGACGTGTTTCGTGATTTTCGCTAAGATGGAAAAATAGCAGTATCGTCAGGAATTCGCTTTTTGTTTTTAAATGGGAAAAAATGCGAGGAGATAAAAGCAAAGTTGGATGCTGTTTATGGGGACACGTCACCATCTATGACCACAGTTAGATATTGGTTCAACGAATTTAAAAGTGGGCGAAAATCCATTTTTGATGAGGAGCCAGACGTGGTTACCGAGAAAATCATTGAAAAAGCCCACGACATAATTCTCGCTGATCGACGAATGAAAGTGCGTGAAGTAGCAAAAGCCGTAGGTGTGTCGACCGGAATTTAAGCGAGATTCTAAAGACTTTTTGCGTCGAATTGTCAACGTTGAAAAAACCTGGATTCATCAATACACACCAGAAACTAAGCAACAATCAAAACAATGGATTTCTCCCGGTTAATCTGCACAAAAGAATGCGAAGACGGTCCCATCGGCCGGTAAGGGATGCGAAGGGTGTCATCCTAATGGATCTTTTAGAAAAGAAAAAATGGTGACTTTCTGAACCGCTTCGACAAAAAAGACACGGCCGCATTTGGCGAAAAAAATAAGGTGTTGCTTCATCACAATAACGCACTAGCACATTCCTCAGGTGTTGTCTCCGCCAATCTACATGAATTGCGTTATGAATCACGAGGAAGTCACCTCCGAGACAGAGGCGTATTTTGGAGAGTTCGACAAATCCTATTTTTTGGAGGATATCTGTATCTTTCTAAAAGGAGAGTATGATGACTGGATCGAGGCCAAACCGGCCGAGTTTTTTCGCAACGGAATTCGTATGCTACCAGAAAGATGGGAAAAAGTAGTAGCTAGCGATGTACAGTACTTTGACAATTAAACATGTAATAATTTTTTCTCAATAAAGGCTCAAAATATGAAAAAAATCCCGCATTTTTAATTTTCGCTCCCAATAAAAAAAAACATTTTTTGGAAAAAAAATGGTGTCTTCAATTCTAACTTAATGAACAGCCCTTGTATCTACATATGTTTCTGTGATGTACCACTTAAAATTGTTTATTTTGCTTTGGAAATACTTACTTCAAGGAAATCAAATTTACACTCCTCCTTGGCCTCAATGTGAAACGAATTGCGAAAGTCCAAGCGTATTATTTGACCCTTTGGTGCTGTAATAAGATGAAAAGGGAACATAAGATACAAATTTGGTGAGTAACTAAGAAACGAAATTTTCAAATGCCTTAGAGATAGAATAACGCAGAATAAGTAGAATAGGAGAAAACAGTTGAGCGCCAACTTTAGAAAACTTTTCTTTTCTTGTATTTAGTATTTCTACAATACAATAAATAAATAGTAAAAGTACTTAAATCGAATCCAACGATGCAGGAGTGATAATACAAATTAGTTTAAATTTTAGTTTACATACAAGCTTCTAATAGAATCAAGAGCATCCACAATTTTAAACGAGGCTTTACAAATGCCAATGCGATGGTGATTCTGAAATTATGCTATGATGACATTTGTAAATGTTGCTGAACATGAAAAGAGCTGAATTCAGTTGGTTAGATTTTCAGAATTTGAACTTTAACATTCTCCCTCTACCTTGGCATAAAGCAAAGCTTTAGTTTCCTTTCGAAGAATATTTTGCGGGATCTGCAATAGCGAGTGGAAGATGTCCGCGGATTTTTCCAAGGTATAAATCTTTCAATTGCACTTACTATGGTACAATGCAAATAGGAAAATTTCAGTCACTTTCCCTGTTGTTGTTCTCATCAGAACATATAGTTCTGCTTAAGTTCTATAGAACTCAGAGTTCAACTCACCGTGGAGTTATTCAGAATTGCCATTCCAGATCTGTTGTGAGCTCAACGTGCTTTCTTTTCACTCCGTGATATATTCTTCTCATTTTATTGCAAATTAATTTATAATTTCAAATTTGTGATTTTTTTTCTTTTCTTTCTAAATCTTGTAAATTGGATTAAATTCTATTTGAAAAATCGGTCTTAAGGAGTGATGTATAGGAATTCCATTTCGGACATTGTCTACGTAACATCCCGAATTTCTCAGGTAATCATCTATGTCCTCTTCTTTTCAACGTTTTAATAAATGATAGCCCTCTCTCCATCTCACTTACTCGTGTTGTCATGTACGCTGATGATGTAAATCTTTGCCTTTCGTTTAATGATTCATGTTCTCATCTTAGACTGCAAGATGATCTGAATTCATTGAATTCTTGGTGCTTCACTAATATTTTATTTCTTAATAGCTCTAAATGTAAGTTTATGATATACCATCGTCGTGAACCACATTTGTGTGCTGGCATGATTTGATCCATCTTGAGCGTGTAAATGAGAAGCATTTAAGGATATTGGATATATTTTTCATTCATTATTTTCATGTTTTAATCAGCATGTCTGTACCTTCGTTAATATAGCAAAGTGAGTTTTTGGTTTCATTAAATGTTGGTCTATTAAATTCAATGTCCCCTACACCACAAAGATTATTTTTATTTCTTACGTGCGTCCACTCCTTGAGTATTGCTCTTGTATTTGGTCACCGCAAAATAAAAACCATCAAGATCTAATTGAATCTGTTCAGAAGCAATTCCTTTTATTTGCACTTCGTGGTTAAAATTGGAATCCTAATTCACGTTTACCATCTTACCCTGATAGGCTTCCTATGATTATCAGTCTTTCATCTTTGTTGCAACAAATGATAGCTCTAAGGATTACTTTTCTCCATAAATTTATAACTGCAGCTCTTAAATCAGCTACATTTTCATATCCCCCGTCGCCTTCTTCCCTTTTCCTTTTATTCGATGCACATATAACTTTGCCCTTCATGATCGATTCCATGTTTTATGTTCTGTTTTAATACGGTCTATCACGTCGTCTCACCTGTGATTTCGAAATCTGCGCATAACCTATAAAGGTTTGACCCTAGGCAGACTATTGCACAGTCGGTTGATCAAGAAAAAAAATAAATAAATAATAATAATAAAAGTAATATACGAATGCGAATACGATGCTTGACAAAGTATGGAACCATTTATACATCGATTGAAAGATTGTGAGCAAAAATTCCGAATTGCAGGATATTTTTTCATAACAGATCATTTAAAGGTATCATCTTTTACAAATTTGTCATTTGTGTTATTGTAAATAAATTAAATTTAATTTAATACAGCAAAATCCATCGGGGCTCATTGCTTCCTTTATTATTAGAGATGCTAAGGAGATTATAATACTCTTACCTCTTCTACATATGTGGTAAGTGAATGATTGCTGGCATCTATATTTGCATAATTATTTGTGCTATGCACTAATAAATTTATAACTTCATGGTCAATAAATACCGATAAAATTCTTGTGGAGTCCGTGCTCCAAAATCTTTCGTAAATTTTTGATGAAGTACAACTGGTTACTTTTAAAATTCATATTTGAAGCTTATTCCACTTTGCCTTGTGAGGGCCAAATGACTTCCACGTCCCTGATTTAGTCGAAGTCATCGTTCTGCTTCGTCCTCTTCTTCCGATTAATTCAGCATATATTCCATTTTCTTCTTGTATAAATACTTTTTTGCAAACTCTTTATAAGCGGCATAGTAAAACAAATATTCTGCTTCTTCAAGAACTGAAAATTGCAGTCAGATTCAGCTGTGTTATTTTGATATTTTCTCAATGTTACCACTTAAATGAAAATGTGTATGGGACTAACGTTGCGTTTGTGCCACACAAAAGTTCAACAGTATGTTTATACTCTTCACGCAGTGAATAGTACATATCTTTATATATATCAAACAAAGTTAAAAAAATGTGTACGTTTCACTCTAGCGCTTGTAAATTTCAACAGCTTTAGTTAGTTTTTTTTAAAATGTAGAAAATTACTGTAAAGAGCAATTTGGCAAAAAAAAAAAAAAAGGGAAAAATATGTAGAAACATTAAAAACGGATTTTTTCAAAAATTGTTTTCGTTATTAAAGGATTTGAAACGGTGGATATTTCATTATATTGGCATAATGAAAATCGCTTTATTTGTTTTGTTTGGCAGTATGTTACAAAGAATAATGTCAGAAAAATTTAATCTTCTACTCGGGTTCTGAGTAAGCTAGCCAGGAGCTCAGAGCTCAAGACCGTCCATATGTGGTGAAGAGCCACATCCAGCTAGTGGTGACCCTGCCTTTAACTGAATATGATGGATCTGGAGAGGTAAACTCGAAAAAACCCGCAATCCCGGGTGTATAAAAACCGTGCCCATTGGATAAATGGCACTGCGGGAGTGTGTCCTATAAAGGTGGTGTCCGGTTCGGGTTTAAATTTTTAAGCCTTGCCAGGGTACAGGGGGCTATGAGCGCCAGCCATAGCGCACCTAAGCTAAAGAAGGGGAAGTCAGAAGTAATGATCAGGAAGAACCAATACCAAAAAGCCCTATTCATTTTAGGCACATGAAACCTGTTAAGGCGACTAAGCGTAATCGATCTAAGGATGAGACATTACAGATACGAGGAAAAGTAAAGTTGCTAAAGCAACGGACAAAGGAGGTTCCTCAACAAGTTCTAAGAGGCTCTTCAGCGACGTCGCTTGGGATGAACTGAGGATGGGGCTCGTTGATGAAATCACCAATGCCGGTAAGAAGGTAATGGAGATATGGGAGGAAATTGAGCAAAGATTAGCAGAGTTGGTGATGGAACTCCTTCTCTCTGATCTCTGTACGTCTCCATAGCAAGGTGATATAGATTCTGCAGCGGCATAATACTACAATGCCTATGAATGACTGCATATCTCTACTCCTCTCCATTAATGACAATTCCGTTCAGAAACTGGAGAAAACTGACCATAAAATGAGGTTTAGCGTAAGGTAAGCTAAAGTAAAAATAATCCGGTCGTAGGACGAGAAATCAGATGATTTGCAGGCTACAAATAAGCTGATGGATAACCAAAATCTTTTGGACGAAGACAAGCACGCCGAAAAAATCTACCCATGCTGAAGATCGTGTAGATTAACTCTAAGCATTCTAAGCATTCTAAGAATGCCTCCTAGGTGAGGAAGACGTTGACATCTGCATCGTCCACGAGGATTGGGTAACTTGAGTAACAAGAACCGACATTCTGGAGCTCAGGAATAGAACATGTATCGTAGTCGTAAATAATATAAATGCTTTCTTTTTTCCTCAATTCTGCATAGGTGATTTAACAGCTGTAAAAATCGAAGTGTTGGAGGAAAACGCCATGCTCATAGAGTCAGTATAAATGTTACAAAGCAAGGACGCACCTCTGGAAGACGTTCTGCACTTGACCGCCAGTAACACTTCCAAACTTCCAGGATACGACGCCAATGCACGCCAAACGCTATGGGGAAGCACCGTGGATAATAAACAGAGGTCAGTTGCTTTTTAACTTTATTAGTAGTTCTAGTCTATTAGTTTGCAATAGAGGGAACACACTTCACTTCCCCTAGTGCAGCAGGGTTCTCGGGATGGCACGAGGTCTTCTGCCCGACAACTCTGAGGTTCAGGTTGAAAACTGGATGATTCAATAAAAGATCTTTCTCGGATCATAGTTGGATACTCTATAATTTGAATTTGAAGACAACTTTTCTTGCATTTTGAAACCCACGGAACATAAAATGTTCAAAACTGTACTGTTAAAGTTTACACATTCGTATATTGACTCCGGGGACGAAGTTGAAAAGAGGTGTAAATATCTTGAGAAAGCTTTCAGGAAAGCCTTCAATTAAAGGCCATAAAACTTTCCCACAGTGGTGGAATGAAGAGCTCTCGAAGCTCAGAGAGGAAACGAGAGAGCTCTTCAACCAATGATGCAGAGATAGCAACTGGCAATATTACGTAGACCGTCTCAAGAATTAAGAAAAAACCACCAGGATTGCCAAATATAACGGGTGGAAGGAATTTTTTGAGTCGATCGGGTCTACTTCCGTCTCAGCTTGAATGGGAAATGTTCCGTCCAATGAACGTGTAGAACCCTCCTTCCTGGAAATAAGGGTGGAACATGGACAGAATCATCTACTGAGACATTCGACCTCCTACTTAGAACACACCTTCTTGACTGCAATTAAGTGACAACTGACTCAGAAGAACCCGTACGGTTACGGCAATCTTCACAAAACGTTGTTTCGATCATTATAAACCATAAGATCATGCATAAAATTAATAATTTTTCGCCCCATAAATCATCTGGCATTGATGGAATTCTTCCGATAATTCTACAGAAGCTACGGGACAGGGTAATTCCTTGGCAAATCTTGATTTTTAAGGCATGTATCCGTCTAAACCATATACCAATGAGCTGATGAAGAGTCAAGGTAGTGTTCAAAGCAAAGGACGGGAAAATTGGGCATGAGTGCGTTAAGATTTCATGCCAACCAGGCTAGGTGGAAAAGGTTTTGGAGCTCCATCTTCGATCCATTATTGATAAATTTCCCATCTCGACTTGCCAACACGCGTACTTCAAGAGTAGATCCACGGAAACGGCTCTACATGAGCTAGTCCGTATGGCAGAAAGGGTGATTTACTACAAACATTATTCTACTGTACCTTTCTTAGACATAGAGGGTTCTTTCAATAATGTTCGCATACGAGCTATCCAGGATTCTCTAGCGAGGATAGTCATAGAAGAAGACATTGTGAAATGGATAGTAACCATGCTTAAAAATAGGAACAATAAGATAATTCGATCTTAACTAGATATATCAGTAGAAGGAAACCACAGGGTGTGGTAATCTCTCCAATGCTGTGACTGTTAGTCATAGATAACATCCTGTACGTATTAGAGGGAACGGGTAAAAAGGTATTCACGTACGTGGACGACGATGTGATGATAATATCTGCTATGTTTCCTAGTGTGATAAGCAACATCCTGCAGGGATCTCTGAGGAAACTGTCAAAGTGGGCCACAAGATGTGGTCTAAACATTAACAATAAAACAGAACTGATGCTTTTCACAATGAAGACTAAAATATCGGCTAAAATACCTAGGAGTTATGCTGAACGCAAAACTCAATTGGAAAGGCAGTATAGAGTTACGAGCTAGAAAAGCCTCAGTGGCTATTAACTGTTGCAAGAGATTGCTTTGTAAGAAATGGGGCCTAACCCTAATATAACAACATAGATTTACAGAGCGATAGTATGTTCTATACTTACATAGGGTGCATTTGGTGGCCAGCTCCAGAAAATAGTCATATAGTGAACAAGATGAGTGGCATGCAGAGGTCGGCATTTGTTGGAATCACCACGGCAGCACTAAACTCCACTGCTTTATCTTCTGCCCCATTGAGCTCCATATCAAAAACATCGTCAGAAAAAGTGCCGGCTGCTGGGGAGAACGATCATATGGACATACTAAAATACTAGGAGTGGCTAAAAATCCTATATTCAAAAAACAACAGATATATCAATAGCTGGGCGTCATTGGTTGAATCCGTGACAGCTGCGCCTATAACAAATACAAACACGCAAGTACAAAATGAAATATACCAACAATAAACCAAGAAACAAAGAAACTGTAAAATTCAATCACCAGACAAGCTAAGAGAACAATCGCAAAGCAATAACAAAACGCTTAGAAACAAATTAGAAAATACCACCCAAACAAAATTACATGAATACTGATTAATACAAAAACAAAAACCTATAGACCACTACCTATGTTCTCAATCGAACTTAAAAGCAGCCCGAACAACAAAAACATTCTACATTACTTCACACCAAAATCTAATTTGAGGCCCTCCACAATAAGAGGACGTTAGCGCAATGTTCTATCTGCCAAATATATGGAGACACCCGAAACTACTGCACCAAAGATGTTTTAAATGCGCGGGGAAATATAAAACGATCAACTGTCGAATGGACTCAACAAACAAAATAAAATGTGCACTCTGCGGTTGAGCTAATAAACAACTATAAGTGCTACGAAATCTATAAAAAACTCAAAATGCAACGACCTAAAATATTGACAGATAACACAAAAATTCAGCAAATGCCGTAACCTCCAGCAAAGTGGCGTAAACTATTCGCAAATAGCAGCTTCCTCCTTCCAGTCTCACCCAATCATTCGAATAGCCCAAAAAGAAAGCTATA
>JBANCV010000772.1:0-17879 GCA_037040105.1 Amiota albilabris | reverse complement strand
AGTTTTTAGTATATCCTCTCATATGATTTCGAATAATCTCATATTGGGGTGTAGATTTTACTCTGTGCTGGATATAAATAGCATAATAAAAAAGAGTTTGAACAAATACTTACAATACATAAGCTAACACTCCGATTGCCCACATATCTGTATAGAAGCCAACAGGCTCTCGATTTACTATCTCTGGAGCAGCAAATTCTGCAGTTCCAGTTGTAATCTTGACTACTTCATTTGGATCCAGCCGAGTAGCTAGACCAAAGTCAATTAGCTTGACGATTGTGCTGCTACGGGTTTGACACATTATATTTTCTGGTTTAATATCCAAATGTATAATATTTCTTTCATGCATATGTCTGATGCCTTCACAAATTTGTCGCATATAGTTAATAACCTCGGCTTCAGTCATTATATAATTTTCGGCTGTGATGCGTTCAAAAAGTTCACCACCAGATAAGCTGTAGATAAAAAAAAAAAAATGTTTATTTCATTTCATCACAGCTCTGCCATGTTTATCGGAGACCCCATAAAATTCATATTTTATAGTACGTTACGTATGAAAATGATCAGTGAGTTGACAGAAACTTTTGTGGGTACGTTCTTCGTTATAGTTACTAAATTCCACATTTTTTTTATATGGGTTCATATACTTTTTTTCTTCTTATTTTTTAAGCAACAAATACTCCTTTTTTTAAATACTGCTGAGGAGATGTGCATTTTTTAATAAATTAACTTACAATTCTAGAATTAAGACCATTTCGTCATCATCCTCGTAAGCATCATGTAAATTAATTAATTTTTGATGATGTAACTGATTCATTACATCGATTTCTCGACGTATCAGATCCTTTTCAATAGCGTGGGAAACAGGTATAAATTTGGCTGCAAATATATTTCCAGTACTCCGCTCCCTGCAACGGTGGACAACTCCAAAAGCACCAGTGCCAATTTCTTCAAGGATATCATACTTGTCGAAAACACTTTGTTGTGAAATTTCCACGGGTTGTGGTACGAATTTTGAATATATATCGAATACGTAGGAGTCATAGTCTTTTACAGGACCATCTGCCCTACCACGAATCTTTTTTCCATTTTCGTCTACATCCCATTTACGTTCGTTTTGTTTTTTTTTAATTGTGTCTTTCATTTTTATTAAACTACTGATTTCTGAGGGATCCGATCGCCCATATACATTATCTGCAAAAACGCGGAATTCATATTCTTTCCCAGGAGTCAAGCCAGCAACAGCAATCGAGGTGAATCGAGTGTTCCCCACTCGAATCCAAGACGACATTGGATGTTCACGTCTCTCAACTAAGTAATTTGTAATATCGCTACCTCCATCCCAAAATGGAGCTTTCCAGCTAAGTGATAAAGAATCATGACCAATATTTTCCACCAATGGAAACCGAGGTGGATCTGGGCGGTCACTTATTTGAACTTTGATGATTGCTGTATCTGAACCCAGTTCATTTTCTGCTGTAATTTTATAAGGCCCAGAATCCAACCTTGATCCATCGCGAATTGTAAGAACAGCATGACGTTCTTTGACTTCAACGTGGTAATGACCACCAGACTCAATATTTTCGCCATCTCGTATCCAATGAATACGTGGTTTGGGAAAACCAGTAAAAGGTATTTTAATGATAACATTTTCGCCCTTATCGAAGTATGCAGTGTCACGGTATCTCGGTGGTATATTGAGTTTTGGCGCAGCTATAATATGGATTTTAAAAAATTATTTTAAAATTAACTGTTATATGAAAATCTGTTTTACTCACTCATGATTGCTAGTGCACCTCTAGTTGATTTAGCACCTCCTTTATTTACCGCACGACATACATATTCATCTGCATCTTCTCCAAAAACATCGTTGATATTAAGGAAATAATTATCACCCTCTGCATAAATATGATAACGGGCACCACTTGTGATTTCACGAGCGCCTTTATACCATGTTATATTTGGCTTGGGTGCACCAGTAATGGTGCACGTAAATTGTGCATTGTGATTTTGTATACAGTTGGCATCACGTAACGGTTTCACAATCACTGGAGCTGTGGCTGCTTTCGGATCTATAATTTTTACAGCTTGAGATGCGTTTGACTCCTTAGACAAACCGGCCTCATTTTGTGCGAAAACACGGAATTCATATTGACGTCCTTCGATCAAATTGGGGCAATTGATTTGCGTTGCTGTGCAAATGGCAACATTAACACGTTGCCACGTATTACTGCCAATTTCACGTTTGTCAACCCAGTAACCTTGAAGGTGAGAACCACCATCCGATTCGGGTTTAGCCCATTCCAAATGTACAAAGTCTTCGCTAATTTCTGAGATTTTCGGAATACCTGGTGGTGAAGGGGGATCGATTGGTGCCTTGGCTCGAATCGGATTTAATCCTTCTAATGCGGGACCCATACCATTTTCGTTGACAGCCATAACACGAAATATATATTCCTGGTTTTCAATTAATCCTTGTACATTAAATAAAGTATCCTTGCATGAACTAGAGACGGTAATCCAGTGCGGTGAAGTTAAATCTTTTCTTTCAACAACATAATGAAGTATACGAAGGCCACCATCGTATACGGGTGGGCGCCATGTTAAAGTG
Organism: Amiota albilabris; assembly: GCA_037040105.1. Lineage (NCBI taxonomy): Eukaryota > Metazoa > Arthropoda > Insecta > Diptera > Drosophilidae > Amiota > Amiota albilabris. The sequence continues at coordinate 15,268 of JBANCV010000772.1, read as the reverse complement.
CAAGAGTGCTTATTAATGTGCGAAGTACCCATTGGGCCAGCTGGTGCAGAAGGCAAACCTGTGATGTAAACATCAAATTGGGCAGTTGCAATACCCGAATCGTTGCTTAATTCAATTTGGTATAGACCAGCATCATTTTTGACTATGTCACGAATAAATATGGCAACATAGTCATCAAAAACTGAAAATTTAAAATGAGCCTCATCCTGATTGCTGGATATATTTTCATTGTTCTTCAAAATTTTTACTGAAAGAGGCTGATCGCCAGAATAATAAATTTTGGTTTTTGTATTATCGCCTTCTGGCAAATAGAGCTCATTTGGACATCTATTTATAATGGGGGGTGATCCAATTTTTAAATATCCGGATGTATGCACGAAACCAAGCGAATTAACTGCTTCACAGGTATAATCGCCTTCATCGGCTGATTGAACATTGGAAATGTGTAATCGGAAAACTCCATCTTTACTATCACTTGTAATGCGGTCTCCACCCATTTGTATTTCCTTTCCATTTCTCAACCACCTAGCAGTTGGCGTTGGTTTTCCGGATGCTGCACATTGCAATGTGAAGTTCTTCCCGTAAGGTGCAATTCTATTTTGTAGCCGTGTCAACCATTCTGGTTTTTCACCGCCCAAAACTTCGCATACTTTAATTGGCATAGTACATGAGCTGGACTCAGAACGTCCAGCTGCGTTAACTGCAAATACTCGGAATTCGTAGTCACCCATCTCAATAAGATTTATTACAGTATATTCCGTATCCAAAACATTATAGTCATTACATTTAACCCAAACGGCACCACCAATATCGCGGCGTTCAATAATGTAACCAGTGATGCGGGAGCCACCATCGCTCTGTGGTTTTTCCCATTTTAAATCAACGTAGTTCTTACCAACTTTAGTAACTTGTGGAGTACCTGGTGGGGATGGAACTTTAAACTTTCCCTTTAATTTGAAACGATGTGAGGGTGGAGACGGTTTGCTGTATCCAGCGGCATTTTTCGCTTTAATACGGAATTCATATTCACTGCCGTTAGTTAAATTGTAAAGTTGGTATTTTGTGTCTTTAATCATATATTCATAGGTGTTCCATGAAGAGTCATTTAATATATCGCGGTATTCAATTTGGTAACCTTGAATGCGAGAACCACCATCACTAACAGGTCGTGTCCAAATTAATGTGACGTTTCCAGAATCCCAGTCAATAACTTTTGGTTGGCCCGGTGAATCAGGAACTGTAAACTGGTGTTTGGCTATGACTGGATCTGTCAAGTCGAGTGGTTCGGAAAGACCATATTGATTTTCAGAGCGAACACGAAAGTGGTATTTGTGATTTGGTTCTAGTCCCATAACATCGTAGTGAGTGTTGCGAACAAAACTACTGACTTTAACCCAAGTGCCACTATTATCCAACTTTTCTACCACATAGTTTGTAATTGGAGAACCACCGTCGTCTAAAGGTGTTTTCCAAGCCAAAGTACAGGTGTCGGGTGTAATATCATATGCATTTAATGGACCTTGGGGTGCACCAGGCTTATCAACAATTGTAACATGACAACTTGCAGAATCAGATCCCTTGTCATTGATCAGTGTTATTGTGTATGATCCGCTTTCAGAACGTTTAGCACAGTTATTGTAATATACAGAACTATAATCATCTGTTTCATAACGGATACGCTCATTCGGTGATACTTCAATACCATTAACATTCCAGCTTGGAGTGGGACGGGGGTTTGCATGGTAAGGAACTGTGATATGAAATTCTTCACCAGCAATAACGATCATATCTCGTATAGATAGGTCAGACGTTATTTTTGGAGCATGAGGTGGTCTGCGACAATATATGGGATCACTTGCTGCGCTATATAAAGATTGTCCTGCTGTGTTAACTGCAGCGACTCTAAATTCATATTCGGCGTTCTCAATTAAATTTGGTATTTTACAGTGAAGATCTGGACACAGTGTATGAATAGCCTTTATCCACTTTTCTTCATTGAAGAGACGTTTTTCGATAACATAGCCGGTAATTGGGGAACCACCGTCATGTCTTGGCTTAGCCCAAGCAATTGTTATGCTATCCTCTGTTGAATCAATACCACGTGGTATTCCAGGTGCATTTGGTACATCAAATGGATGTCTAGCTCGAATCGGCTCTGATGTATTGGCTGGATCAGACTGGCCATACTTGTTTTCAGCTATCACCCGGAAATCGTACTCTTTTCCAATTGCCAAATTACGCACCCGTACAAATGGTACAGTACAGAAGCTACTAACCTTAGTCCATGCAGACGATCGTGCTTCCTTCTTTTCAATAACATAGTTTGTTATTGATGAGCCTCCATCGTCTTTAGGTGGAGTCCAAAACAAAGTCAATGCGTCACCAGCAAACTCATCTGCTCGGAGGTTAGTTGGAGCTTTTGGACGATCCAGTACTTTTACATTAATAGTAGCAGTATCAAATCCAGATGGGTTTTTCAATTGAATACGATATTGTCCAGAATCTGACCTCTTCGAATTTTTAACTACAAATGATGCAGCATTATCGGTAAGTCTTTGATGTACTCGTAAATCATCATCATCTAAAACAGTATCGTTAGCATACCAATACGCAGAAGGCTTAGGAAATGCCCTGTATGGAACGTGAATGCTGAAGTCTTCGCCTGCACGGCAAATTATATCGCGAACTCCTCCCAAATCCATACATGGCTTATTCGGTTGCTCTTCTATTGTAACTGGTTGTGTTGGCTTAGAAGGATCGGAGCGACCAACATCATTTTCAGCAATGACTCGAAAATAATACTCACTTCCCTCTTTTAAATTTGGTATGGTATATAAATTTCCGCTTATAGGAGAATCGTTAATTGGTTTCCAGTCTTTGGAATCTTTCAATTTTATTTCCAAGTAATAACCCTTTATTTTTGATTTACCATCACTGCGTGGCGGTCGCCATGATAGTGTTACGCTGTCTTTAGTAATACGGTCCGGTTTTGGAGGTTCTGGTGGATCAGGTTTATAACGTTGCAGTTCAGCTGTTATTGGGTCTGATGGTTTAGATGGTTTACCTGGACCAGCTTCATTGATAGCTATTACACGGAATTCATACCGGTTACCTTCACGTAATTCTGGCACGGTGTAACTAGTATTTGGTGTAGGATAGTTATTACACTTAATCCATTCACCGCCTCGTTCACGGCGTTCTACAATGTATCCAGTTATGGGCTTGCCACCACAAAATTCTGGTGGATGCCACTCTAAACTAGCTGAATTTGGTGACCAGGCAACGACCTCAGGCTTGCTTGGTTCACCTGGTGGATCAAATGGAGATTTGGCAATTACCGGTTTTCCTTCAAGTGGTTCGGACACCCCATATATATTTTCAGCTCTTATTCTGAAAATATACTTCTTGCCTTCAGCTAAGCCTTTAACAGTATAATTTGTTTTTGGGCAATAGCCTGGTACGGGTTTCCAATCGTCGACACCAAATTCCGTAAATTCAATAACGTATCCCGTAATATCACTTCCGCCATTGTCCTTAGGTGAATTCCATTCGAGAGATATATGATCAGGAGCCGTTTCAGTATAGATAAGTGGACCTACCGGTGGCATGGGCTTGTCAACAATAATAACTTCAATGTCTGCAGTATCTTTACCAAATTCGTTACTTGCTAATACTGTGTATTTTCCAGCATCTTGCCTAGTCGAATCATCTATACGAAAGATAGTGCGTTCTGAGTTTGTATCAAATGAAATCCTTTTTGTTTCATTCAGACTATTGTCACCGCGTTTCCACTCAATTTTTGGAGTCGGAGCGCCAGATATTGGTATATTTATATTGACAGGCTCTCCAGCACGAACTTTAATCCGTTTTCCAATCAAGCCATCTAAATGTAGTCGTGGTTTTTCACGCATGGGACGTACACCAATATTAGAAGATGGTTCTGATGGCTTACTGTTTCCAGCTGCATTAACAGCAGATACTCTATACTGATATTCGTGACCTGCTGTTACACGTTCATCAGTATACTCCATGTTTGGTACAGGCTCACCATTAATTTTAATCCAACGTCCTGAAGTCACATCACGACGTTCAACATCATATCCAAGAATTGCCGATCCCCCATTGCTAATAGGCTGTTTCCATTTAATGGAAATGTGATCCTTATCACTATCAGTGACCTCTGGTTTTCCAGGAGATCCAGGTACTGTGTATTGATTCTTAGCAATAATTGGATCTAAAGAATTTAATGGATCAGATCGACCTTGCAGATTTTCGGCCAACACTCTGAATTCATACTTTGTGCCTTCAAGTAAACGAGGAATGACGGCGTGATTATATTTCGCGTTAACATAAGTAACGGCAGGTACCCATCCACCACCATGGGTCAAATCACGTTTTTCAACGACATACGATGAAATTTCAGAACCACCGTTGTCCTTAGGTGGTTTCCATGAAATCGTCACAGAATTGGCCGTAATTTCCTCATATTCCATAGGACCTTCTGGTGGAGCAGGGCGATCAAGAACAATAAGTTCAAAGCTGCCTTCATCAATTCCTGAATTATTGCGCAATAATAAATGGTAACTTCCAGAATCACTTCGTTGACAATTAACGGTATGCACAACGGTGTGATGCCCTATTGAAGTAATTGTAGAACGATCATTTGACTTAATTTGGTTATTGTTTTGCGTCCAAACTACTTCAGGTGTCGGTTCTCCAATAAAGTTGATATCAATATGGAATATAAGTCCTGCCTTAATGCGGACCTCTTTAAGTGTAGTAATGATCTTAGGAGGTAAAAACCGTGGCTTAGCAGTAATCATGTCAGATGGCTCCGAAGGTTCTGATTGACCGGCTTGATTAACAGCTATTACGCGGAACTCGTATTCTTGCCCTTCTACTAGTTCAGGAATAGTGGCAGTGGTTTTTATAGATGGCACATGAAGCACATTAGCCCAGTAAGGACTCCCTTTTTCTTTCTTTTGTATAATATATTCTGATAGAGGGGCCCCTCCATCCGACTTTGGTTGTGCCCACTGCAAATCAACATGATCACGGTCCCAGTCTGTAATATTTGGTTTTCCCGGTGCATCAGGTTCATCAAATTCATTTTGAGCAATTATGCTCTTAGTGGCTTCCAACGGTTCTGATTCTCCAATCGCATTTACTGCTTTAACTCGGAATAAATATTCCTTCCGATGTACGAGCCTAGTAACATCATGGACTGGATGTGTACTCATTCCGGCATCTGACCATGTACCTCTGGATAAATCCATTTTTTCAATAACATAATGAAGTATCGGGGACCCACCATCATCTTTTGGCACATTCCAGGTCAGGTGACATCCATCTCTAGTTATTTTAGTTATATCAAATGGACCAATAGGTGACGATGGTCTATCTAAAACTGTAGCATGTGCTGAAGCATCAAAAGACCCATGTTCATTTTTTAAAATCAGTGTATAACGGCCTTCATCTAAGCGTAAAGCTGATGGTATTTCAAAAGTTAATTCATTTTGGAAAAGATTTACTTCCACACGTGAATTCGATTTTTCGATTTCTTTCCCATTAAACAACCATTTTATTGAAGGTCTTGGCGATGCCTCAATTGGTAATGTCCACCCCAAGCGTTTGCCGGCATAAACAGTAATATCCTCTAAAAGTGTTTTATCAAAATATGGTGCTAAATACCGTGGTTTGCAAATAATTGTACTAGAAGAATCAGATGGATCGCTGTACCCTCCTTTATTAACAGCGATAATACGAAATTCGTATTCACCGCCTTCGGTTAAATTAGGAATATGTGATCTAGTTGTGTTTCCGGATACTTCAGCTGCTCGTTCCCAATGTCCAAATTTAGGACGCTTTTCAATAATATAGCTTGTAATTGGAGTACCTCCATCACGTTTAGGTGCAGCCCATTCTAGATCTACAAAGTCTTTGCCCCAATCAGTAGCTTGTGGCTGTCCAGGCTTATCAGAACGTGAAAATGGATCTTTAGCGGTTATATATTGTGCTGTTGCTAATGGTTGTGATTGACCCTGCTTATTAACAGCTCGTACCCTGAAATTGTAATCATGGTGTTCAATAAGGTTATCAGCTCGTATTGTAGTATCAGCACATTCTCCAACTGGTGTCCAACGCATTGCTTCGTTGTCCATTTTTTCAACAATGTAGTGTGTAATTTCAGAACCTCCATCGTCCTTTGGTGGTCGCCATCGTAGTGTAATAGAATTCTTAGTAGTTTCTTCTGGTCGCAAGGGTCCTTCTGGTATAGAAGGGACGTCTAAAACAGTTACTTTAACTGTATGTTTATCACTACCGTTTAAATTACGTGCCAATAGAGTATAAGTTCCAGAGTCGACACGTTTTGAGTCAAGTATTCGGAGTTTGGTTTGATAATCTTCATTAGTTATTTTAATACGGTCGGTGTTTATTATAAAGTTATCATTGTGAGACCATTCCTTACTCGGAATGGGCTCTCCAGCAACGGGAATGTTGAAATCAAAATTTTTGCCCGCTCTAATTTTAACATCATGCATAAAGTTTCGATCAATTTTTGGAGCGATATTTTTAGCACGAGCCACATGAGGCTCTGTTGCATCACTTGGTAACCCAGCTCCTGCTTTATTTAATGCTCGTACACGAAATTCATATTTAACTCCTTCAATTAAGTTGGGTACATGACCTTTCGTATTATCACCCTCGATAACAAAAATATTTTCCCAATCAGGTGCATATTTATCTCGCTTTTCAACTATATAGCCTACTATAGGAGTACCACCATCACTTTCAGGACGAGCCCATTCTAAGTCAACAAAATCGTTGTCGAAGTCTTTAATTACTGGAGTTCCGGGCTTGGAAGGTTCGTCAAAGGGATTCTTTGCTTCAATTGAATGCGGTGTAGTCAAAGGCTCTGATATTCCTTGTAGATTTTTAGCTCGTACACGGAATTTATATTTATGGCCTTGTATTAGGCCCTTAACCTTAAAGGTGGTTGTTGGGCCATCTGTTTCACCCGCAGATACCCACCGCCCAGTAATATCGTCGAGCTTCTCTATAATATAATTTTCTAATGGCTGACCACCGTCATCGTCAGGTGGGTTCCATTTTAGTGTGCAACCTTCTGCAAAAATGTCTTCAACTTTAAGAGGACCATTTGGAGGTGATGGTTTATCAATTACTATTACTTTGACATCCGCGCTGTCCTCACCGTTACTATTTTCAGCATATACAGTATATATGCCAGTATCAGAACGAGTCGCATTTGTTACTTTGAGCTTTGTATTGTAATCTACATGTGTTACTTTAACATTATCTTTTGTTGAAAGTTCTCTCTTTTTTAGTAACCATTTAGTCGTTGGAGTAGGTTCTCCAGAAACTTTGCAGTTAAAGGTAAAAGATTGGCCTCCTTTAATGCGTACTTCAGTCAGATTAGAGCGATCAATCAGTGGTGGCTTGTTGCGGGGCTTAGCAACAATTGGTGGTGTAGCATCCGAGGGATCTCCAGTTCCTGCCAAATTTATTGCAGATACACGGAATTCATAAGCATTTCCTTCGATCAAGTCCAGTACAGTAGCTTTACAATCATCTGCTGGCACTTCCAACGCTTTTTCCCAATGACCATATTTATCTTTCTTTTCAACTAAGTATCCAGTTATAGGTGATCCACCATCGCTGAGAGGAGGAGTCCATGCCAAGTCAATGTGATCTTTATCCCAATCAGTGGCTCGCAAATTATCAGGTTTTCCCGGTTCATCAAAAGGATTTTTGGCAATAATTGTTTCTTGACCAAGTAAAGGAGCAGACTCGCCTTCAGAATTTACTGCAGATACTCGGAATTTATATTCATTTCCGGGAGTTAACCCAGTAATATCAGCTTGTGGTTCAGAAGAACGACCGCAAGGCATCCAGCATCCAGAGTCTGCATCTAGTTTGTCAATTTGGAAATATTCAATTGGAGTACCTCCATCATCGCTAGGACGCTTCCATCTAAGATGACAACCCTCTTTGTGCACATCAGATATTTGGAGTGGTCCGTTTGGTGGTGTCGGCTTATCAGTAACAACAATATTTATTAGTACGCTATCTTTTCCCGAACTATTTGTAGCTGTTACTAGATATTCTCCAGAATCATTTCTTTGTGTTGGTCTAATTACTAGTTTTGTGTAATAGGCAGGTGTTTCAATGGTCACATTTTTATTATTTATCAATGGATAATTTGAAAACTTCCATTCGACTTTTGGAGCGGGTTCACCAATTATTGTAGCATCCAATTTCAATGGCGAACCTGCTGATATAATCACATCACGTAGATTACGACGATCAATTTTAGGAGCAAGATAACGTGGTTTCGCAATAAATGTTTTACTTGCATCGGATGGTTCAGACATTCCTCCATTATTTACAGCAATAATGCGGAATTGATATTCATTGCCCTCGATAAGGCCACTTACGGTAGCAAGTGTTATTGGTGTATCAGTTTCAAGTGCCTTTTCCCACATTGGACTATATTTATCTTTCATTTCAATAATATATCCGGTAATAGGGGAGCCACCATCACTTGCTGGTTCTACCCATGCAAGCTCAACTTTGTTTGCAGTCCAATCGGTAGGCTCTGGTACGCCAGGTTTCGATGGACAAGCTTTAAATAAAATTAAAAGCATACGTTAATTACATTTTGTTTTGTCTGCAGTAACTATAATAATTTCTCAGTTAATCAGCTATCGAACTGAAAGTTGTTGCAGAGTATAAGTGTATTGCATTCATATGTCGTTTTAAATACATTCAACTCTCTAGTAAACATATGCATATATATATCAAATGTAGTTTGTAGGAAGTGCATAAAGTATGTTAAATCAACTTACTAAATGGATCCTTTGCCACGATTGATCCAAATGTTTCTAATGGTTCGGATTCGCCTTCTTTATTTAATGCCTTCACACGAAATTTATATTCATGCCCAGGTATTAAGCCATCTATTGTAAATTCAGGACAATCACTTTTCCCGACTAGCAGCCAAACGCCAGTATCTGGATCGAGCTTTTCAATTAGGTAACCTTCAATTGGCTCTCCGCCGTCATCTTTTGGTTTTTTCCATTTCAGTTTGCAACCTTCTTTGTGAATGTCTAAAACTTCCAAAGGTCCTTCAGGCTTACCAGGTTTTGCTTTAAAACAATATTGTTATTAATAGTAATGTTAACATTTTTATTACTTTACTTACTTATTACATTAATTTGGAATTCCACTTGGTCTTGCCCATAAAGATTATGAGCAACGATTTTATATAAACCTGTGTCCTTTCGCTCTGGATTACTATTTATATACTTCGTATTGTAAGACACATTTTCAATGCGATTGAACGGTGTAGATTGAATAGATTTATTGTTTTGAGACCAAGATATATCTGGTGCAGGTTCTCCGCTTACGTTTATATCAATGAAGATAGGTTCTCCAGCCTTAATATTATATGTACGAACATTTTTTCTATCAATTTTTGGTGCAACTATAAAATAATTATTACGTACATAGATTGCTATTGATTTTTTAAGAATATAAAATGAAATACTTACGTTTTCTTGCTTTTGTTATAACAGTATCACTTGCATCAGATGGTTCACCGGCACCAGCTGCATTAATCCCCTTTACTCGGAATTCATATTCGCAGTTTTCATCTAGATTTGGAACAGTACCCTTGCATTCATCACCCAAAAGAGGTGCTGATACTTCAGCACCCTTAATCCATTTATCTGAACCTTTTTCTCGTTTTTCAATCACATAACCTGTTATGGGTGAACCACCATCATTAAGTGGAGGCCGCCATACCAAGTCAACGTGATCTTTATCCCAATCAACAGGTTCCGGTGTACCAGGTTTCCCAGGTTCGTCGAAAGGATTTTTCGCAATTATTGTGTGATCTCCATTTAGTGGCTCAGATTCACCCTCTGTATTAATGGCTAGAACTCGGAATTTATACTCATGGCCAGGCTCTAAATTATTTAATTCGGCAAAAGGTTCCTTGAATCGACCAGAAGGCAACCACCGACCAGACTCTGGGTCCATTTTTTCGACTACATAATATTCGATTGGCAAGCCCCCATCGTCGAGTGGTGGATTCCATTTCAGCTTACAACCTTCTTTATGAATATCTGTGACTCTTAAAGGACCTTCTGGGGGTGCAGGTTTATCCAAAATTGTTATTTCAAACGATGCTTCATCATGTCCTGATTCGTTTTCAGCCTTAATTGTATATTTACCAGTATGACCTCTTTTGGCAAATGGTATAGATAACTTAGTGCGATATGATTCCATATCAATATTGTATTCATCATCTTCAATGCGTGCCTTATTATGGAACCAAGTTTTTGTCGCTGGTGGCTCCCCAGAAACTTTTATGTCATAGCGTACATGCTGACCAGCTTTAATAGTAATATCTTTGATATTAGTACGATCAATTTTTGGAGGAGTAAAACGATCTTTAGCAATCATTGTATCAGAGGGCTCTGATGGTTTGCTATGTCCGGCTTTGTTGATAGCCTTAACGCGGAATTGATATTTTGTACCTTCAATTAAATCATTAACTCTGGCTTTACAATCAGGTGTATTTGTTTCTAAAACTTTTTGCCATTTTCCAGTATTGTTGTCCTTTTTTTCAATTACATATCCTGTAACGGGAGCTCCACCGTCATCATCTGGAGCACGCCATTTAAGATCAGCATGCTTAGCAGACCAATCGGTAATTTGAGGTTTACCAGGCGTATCTGCTTCATCATATGGATTTTTAGCAGTAGTTGGTACATCTGTAGTAAGAGGGTCAGATTCCCCTTCACTGTTGACAGCTTTTACACGGAATAAGTACTCTTTCCCTTTCGTCAAACCTGTTACCTCAGCTTCAGGTGTTTTCGTTGTGAGAACTGGTACCCATCTTCCAGTTTCTGTATCCATACGCTCAACTACATAGTGTTCAATGGGTTCACCGCCATCATCTTCTGGCTTATCCCATTTTAGAAAGACACCATCAGCAGATACATTTGATACGGTCAAAGGACCTTTAGGTTTGCTGGGCTTGCAAAGCACTTCTAATTCAACTTCGACGGTATCGATGCCGGAGTCATTTTTAGCTGTTACAATGTAAGTACCTTTATCGGCTCTCTTTACTTTTGGCATTATAAAAGTCGTCTTATAATCTTCATTTTCAATTTTTATTCTATCATTAGTTTTAATTTCAACGCCATTATATGTCCAAGTTATTCTAGCTGGAGGTTCACCCTTTACAGCAGCTTCCATGTGTAGCATTTGACCACTTCGTAAAATTTTTTTTTGTAAGTTCTTACGATCAATATGTGGTTTCAAGAAACGAGGTTTTGCTACAACCGATTTTGAAACGTCGCTGGGTTCGCTTGGTCCAGCTTTGTTTACAGCGACAATGCGAAATTCATACTCATGGCCTTCTTCGATATTAGAAACTGTTCCTTTGGTCTTATCTCCTAAAACAGTGGCTGCATCCACCCAGGCGCGACCAGATTTATCACGCATTTGGATAATGTATTTTTCAATTTGCGCTCCTCCATCACTCTTTGGAGGATCCCATGCCAAGTCAACAAAATCTTTATCCCAATTTGTTGGCTCTGGGCGTCCTGGTTTATCTGGTTCATCAAAAGGATTCTTAGCAATAATTGATTTTTCAGTTTCCAAGTCTTCAGATTCGCCTTCTTTATTCACAGCTCTTACTCGGAACTTATAGGGTTTCCCTTCTTGTAAGCCAATAACTTTGACCTCAGGTTCGGTGCTCTTACCACATGGTAACCATTGCCCCGTATGAGAATCCAATTTTTCAATTTCATAATAGTCAATTGGTGCACCTCCGTCATCTTCTGGTGTTTCCCATTTCAACTTACAGCTGTGTTTTGTTATGTCGTTGACCTGCAGCGGTCCTTTAGGCTTACCAGGTTTACCTAAAACGGTTATATCTAATTCGGCTTCATCTTCCCCAATTTCGTTTGTTGCTTTAACTGTGTACTTTCCACTTTGAGGTCTTTTAGCTCGCATCACAAAGAATTTTGTATTATAGTCGACATTATCAATTTTAACACCTTCATCGTTAGAAACTAACAGCTGATCTTTAAAAAACCACTCGATTTTTGGTGCAGGCTCGCCTTTAACGTTTATATCCAAACTAATTGATAAGCCTGCTTTCACTGTAATTGGTTTCAGATTTGTACGATCGATGTGTGGTTTCACTATATTAAAAAAAAAAAAAAATTAGTTCGCTTAAGCCGGGTCGGTCCGATCAGAAATACCGTTTGGGTGGTGGGAGATGATCAGTAAAATAAATATTGACAACAATGAGGAGAGAAAAATGGTTGATATCAAACACAATGAATTGCATAAACTACACAGTTTCCTCCCGAAAAAACCGTTTACCTTTGTATGATATAATTGAGGTCGAACTTATATTTTCATTTAAAATAAGGTAATTAGCTGCGACCAAAAATGAGTTCCATTAAAAATGCTATGAGTTCTATATGAAGAAAAATGTATTTAATTTTGAAACGTAATTTATAGTCTCAGTCTACGCAAGAGAGGTGTGTAATGCTTATAATCATATTTCGTACTTCAATACGTACTTTTAGTCTGAAAAATGAACTTTTTTTTGTAATCATTGGACACCTCTACAGCGCACGCTACGATAATGAGTTATACGCGTTCTTAAAACTTAGCAAACCGAGTCATGCTCGAGTCAGTAATTGATTCGAATTTATATGCTACTGTGAGTCGTGTTTTATGGTATGACTCGGTGTAACACTTCATAATCGTGTAGTGTCGTCTGCTATGACTCGGCATATTTTTTGCATTTATATGTATCTGTTTACATACTCTTCACGTAGTGAATAGTATTATAAATTTGTCATGAAGTTTGTAATGCAAATATACATCGTAGACCCCATAAAGTATATTTATTCTTGACTAGCACGACGAGACGAGCTGATCTAGCCATGTCCATCTGTATGTACGCACACTAGTCCCTCAGTTTTGCACGAAGCTTCCTTTTCATCATACGCAGCAATTTGTCGGAATCAGACGGATCGGACCACTAGGAGGGGTTGTTGTTCTTAGAAAAACTTTTTTGTTTCTTGTGCTATCATCAAATTTGGACACAATATGTTTCTGATCTATATTCATCAACTATGTAAATTTCAATATCGCGGTGTACGAAGAGCATTACATCTTTAACATAGACGAAGACACACTTCTTTCTTGTTTTAAATTTTGTTGGATTGATAAAACTTTATTATAAACACAATATGGGAAAATAAGTTTTTCTTCAAAAAGTCCTGGAGAAGCTGGTTGCTTATAACGAAAATGACGCGGTGTTGCTGGCGGGCAATAGATCTGCAATGATTCGGCTCATGGACACATGAAAGTGGCTTCATTAAGTAATAATTTTACTCGGAACTTTCTTCATTTCTATAATAATACCCACTCACACTACTTTGATATTAAATGTTATTGATATGCAAATTCCACTTCCTCACTTGAAACAATGAGGGAGTAGCTTGAATAGAAGAATAAATTCGAATACGGATTGTATATTTGAAACATTTTGTATAGCTTTGCCTTTATCGAAATAACTAAACTAAAACATTAACTGTGAAGTGTATGCAAATGAAAAGAATACATAAATAACTTACAAAAACGTGGTTTAGCAGTATGCCAATTAGTTTGTTCTGATGGTTCTGATGGTCCAGCTTTATTAACTGCACGAACACGGAATTTGTACTGCTGGCCTTCTTCTAACTTTCTAACAACTCCCTTACACCCAGGTCCATCTGTCTCAGCCGCTTTTATAAATTCACCAGAATCTTTATCCATAACTTCAATAATATAATTCGTTATTGCTGCACCACCATCTCGTATTGGAGGTTCCCATTTTAGTTTGACATGGAACTCATCCCAATCTTCTATTTCTGGTAATCCGGGTGCTGCAGACACATCAAATGGATTTTTAGCAGTAATTGCGGAGTCTGTTTCTAATGGTTCCGATTCACCCTCTTCGTTTACAGCTTTAACACGGAATTGATAGCGATGGTTGGGCTCAAGACCTTTAACTTCTTGTTCTGTTTTTGCTGGGTCAACACATCCTGCTGGAATCCATTTTCCAGTAGATGTGTCCATTTTTTCAATTACGTATCCAGTTATAGGAACACCACCATCATCTTTAGGTTTCTTCCACTTGAGCTTGCATCCCTCTTTATGAACATCATAAACTTCTAATGGGCCTTCTGGTTTTGAAGGTTTATCTAAAATGATAACTTCAACTTCGGCCTCATCAATACCATTAATATTTTCGGCCTGAAGTTTGTATAAGCCACTTTCCCTTCTTGAAGTATCTAGTAAGCTAAGTTTAGTGTTGTAGTCTACATTTTCGATGCGAATTTGAGCGGTTGGAACAAGTTCTTTTTCTATGAATGTCCACGTTAGTGTTGGTGCTGGTTCGCCTTTAACATCAACATCAAATTTGACCGTTTGACCAGCACGAACCTTAATAGGTTTCATTTTTTCACGATTGATTAATGGTTTAACTAAATTTGTATATGTTTTAATAAAAACAAAGGAAATATAAGTTTATGGTAATTTATATCGTTTTAAACATATTTTAATTCTTTGGCTTAACCAATAAATAACGCATAAATATTCGGGAAAAGTTTAAATGTAAAAAAACTGAAGAAAAGATCTTACGATTTCTTGGTTTGGCTAAATGGGGTTCGGTGGCATCGCTAGGTTCGCTTGGACCTGCTTTATTGACAGCTCTTACACGGAATTGATAAACGTTACCCTCCGTAAGTCCTTCCACCGTTGCTTGCGTTTCTGGTGTCTATAGAATTTTATATTAGTCAGAAAAAAGATTGTAAGGCCAATGAAACATTTCCATGACGCGTGTTTAATTTTTAATTTGAAAACTTACATTCGTAGTTAAAACTTCATCCCAAATAGGTGAAAACTTGTCTTTTTTTTCTATAATATAGTAGGTAATTGGGGCACCACCATCGCTTTTCGGTAGTTCCCATTTTAATTTAACCATATGCTCATTATAATCATCAATTTTGGGCGTGCCTGGTTTGCTAGCAGCATCATATGGGTTCTTTGCAATGATGCTGCCATCAGTTTCCAAAGGCTCAGATTCTCCTTCCTCATTAATGGCCTTGACACGGAACTGATATTCATGGCCCTCTTGCAGGCCTTTGACATCAATTTCGGTATCATTGCC
>JBANCV010000771.1:0-26202 GCA_037040105.1 Amiota albilabris | reverse complement strand
CGTAATTGGCGCAGTCAACGGAAATTAATATCAAAAGATATTAATAATCGAATTGTGGAAATAGTATACAAATAATATTTCACCGCCACGAAGTAATTAAATAAAGGAAAAATCTAAAAAAAAAAAAAAAAAAAAAGGAAAAAGCTCCGTTAGCTTATTTAATTTGAATCGATAAAATAATCAAACGCCACATACAAACGAGAAAAAGGGTATATGAAACGTTAGTTTGAAAAAAACGGAGAAAGAAAAACTTGAAAAGAGTGTATTTAATATTGAAAAAATAAAGTAATAAAGGAAAATAAACGGTGTATTAAACGTTAGTTTGGAACAGACGTGAAAGATAAGTAAGATCAACGAAGATCAGTGACCTCGAATTATAAAATATATACATATGTATACACAGAAAAAAAACAAAAATTCAAAATCATGGAAAAATAATAAATTCTAAAACACAAACTTACAATTAAAAATAATCCCATTATAATTTCTTTATTGAAAACGAAAATGAACAAAATTAAGAAATACAAAAACAACGATAAACAAAATAAACCGAGGAAAAAAAAATAAAAAAAAATCAACGAAAATGGAAGAACTACAAAAAGAATCTGTAATACTGGGGGAAACAACAATAAAACAACAAGAAGAGGCGGAGCTCCACTATCACGAGACACCCCAACAATTACAAGATCAAATAAAGGCACTTCAGGAAATTAAAAACATCAAACTCAGCAAATACAACCATGAAACAACAACACAATTTGAACCAGTTGCAGCTACAACAACTAATACCTAATTACCAGAAAGGATCGTTGAACTCTCTAGGACTGATCCATAAAGATATCCTAAGGCAGTTCAGAGCAATACAACCGCTCCTTAATGAAAATTATCTAGTGCCATTTTTAAAGTCGGTCGATCAAACAATAACCTTATGCGGAGAGAACACATAACTTCAAGGAATTGGACTCAACATCGTACTCAACAAAAATTTCGGGGAAATGCAGTGGCAATTATACATGAACTACCAGACAATACAGCCTGGATAGAAGTTAAACACAAGCTAAGACCAAAAACGACCTTCGCAGAAATATACAACACGCTGCGATGGGTAAAAGTAAGTAGTCTAAGAGAATTATTGCAGTTGTTGAAAAAAGTAAATATGACATAAGCATACTGTATGAGTTAGAAGATAAGAAAGAATCTTTATACACCCCGAGATGTGTGAATAAAGATTTAGTAGCCATCTTGATAGAAAAAATTGATGGGCCAATAAGGGTTTCATCGACGATACAATGGATTTAGAAGATATACTTGATATAAGAGCAATCGACTACAGACACAGAAAACCACGAAATAATACTAATAATCAGAATATTACCTCTTCTTATAATAGTCACAATAATAATAATTCCAATAACAATCACAATCACAATACTAATAATTCTACCGATAATAATGACAATAACGGTCCCATTAACAAAAAAACCCAAAACCCAAATAAGAACACAATCGAAAATAATAACAATCGAAATACTAGGTACAATACTAACCAGGTCCCTAACAACAATAGAAACCGAAGACAATATAACCAAAATAATATTAACGAGTATAAAAACTGGTGTGATAGTAACCCAGGCTCTAACAACAACCAAAATAATGATAGACCAAATATAAATACACCCAACAAACCACACGACATAGAAACACAAACAGCTGAAGAAACTGAATTTGACATTAACGAGGAAGTAAATTTTTTAATGTCGCCTCTCGGACCATAGTAACAATAACAACAAGCGTCTTAAGACTAAGGACCCTTAATAAATATCCTCAAATGCCATTAGATAAGCCCCGTTTCTATAGGACGTTAAATGGAGCGAAAGAACATCATTCCCAATCAATTTAAAGGGTTTGACACTACAGTGGAAACTGATCGATTTCAAAAACGATCAATTTTCAGGTATAATTGGCCAAAATTTCTTAATTCCGTTCAAAGCAAAAGTTAATAATGAGCTTCGATTTATTAAGATTTTCGGAACTAAATTACACTTCGAAGAGTTCAATTATCCAAGGTCAATGAAGAATATAAGCGTTTCACAACCATTCGAGAGCGTCGAAAGACAAAAATTCGAACTTAAACATCTAATAGGAGAGGAATTCGATAAAATAACGAAACTACTACACGAATTTGATGACCATTTTTTTAAAACGGCGGAAAGGCAGAAATAACAATATAACCGATTTTTTAAGTAGAGTCACCTAAGATGAAATAAACCATGGCGATTCCGATATTAGTTATGAAGAACCTAACAAGGAGATCCTTAACCAAGAGGAAGATGTTCACGGAACACAATAACAACACTCCCAATGAGAGACAAACATCTCATTCACAACAGTATAACCCAAACAAGGAAATTTACAATAACGAAACAGTAGTCAACAGGTTGAAAACGCAAATCATTCTCTTACCCAAAAAACAAACTAATTCTAAAAATCGGTTTCATACCAAACGGATATACATAGATAGGGACGACAATAACGAAAACCGCATATTAGACATCATACACACAGAAATTACAAAAGGCAAAATAGGAATATACACCGAAATAAATAACAAAGAATACAATAAACTACGAGAAATCGTAATAAACGAATTCTCAACAATCCCTCAAAAAAAAAAGTATAAGGTGCACAAAATTTGTAACGGACGTCGAAACTGAGACAGCCTAAATAAGCAAATAGCACTATTTCACAAACACGAGAATGGCCATTCCGGTATAACAGCAACTTACGAAAAAATAAAATCAAGGTTCTATAACCCACACTTAAAACAAAATATAAATATCCTTATAAATAATTGCGCGATATGCTCAGGGGGACGGAAACACCAAAGACAATTAATGAAATAGTACATGTAGATACATACGTAAATATCAAATAATCATTATTCCTATTAATCGACAAGTTCTCTAAGCATGCAACTTGCTTCCCTCTACCCGACAGAAATAATAGAACAATTCTTTACAAAATACAACAATTTCTAGCCTTAAAAGGCAGAATTAAAAAATTCGTATTCGACAACGAATTTACCAGTTCAAACAAAAAATGATGAAAAAATGAATGAAATGAAAAAGAAAACATTGATTTCCATACAACCACACCAAACAGTCACACTGGAAATAGCGATGTTCAACGATTGAACAATACTTTGACAGAAAAGATAAGAACACTTAATCTAGAAGAGAAACTACCCATAATAGCACAAATAAATAAAGCTGTAATGCTATACAATGATACCTACCATAGTACAATTCAATGCACATCCTTCGAGGTAGAAAATAACAAAGTAGACCATATGAAAGTATTTGAAAGAATACAAAAACAAAAATTTGACAAGGTCAATAAATCAAATCAAATGAACAAAATTACGTAATTAGAAAACAGACAGAAAGGCTTTATTATAAATTATAAAAACTTAAGACATAAAGAACAACCAAAATTCAGAAAAGCAAAATTAAAAAATATACATACATTTTTGTTGGCTTGAGCGCGTACCCACTAGAGAAAGTCGTTTTCCACGGGGATCCCAAACTCACCGGCAATATCGTCAAGGAATGGCTGTCCCAGCAAAATTTCCAGATAATGAAGCGGACTGCACAATCTTCCGACCTCAATCCAATTCAGAATTTGTGGGCAATAATAAAGAGGCGGATGGGAAAGAGAACATGAGCACATGGAAGAAATGTGGCTCGTGCACAACATGAATGGCAACAAATTCCTCAAACTTGTATTGAGCATCTTGTTGAGAGTATGCCCAATCGTATTAACTGTTTAATTAAAAATAAAGGACTGTGGACTAAGTACTAAAGCGGCGCTTTAAGCTTCTTAAGTGCGAAACGTGCAGAACTGAGCACATAGCAGTTCTCTTAAGTTTTTAAATTTTTCTTTCTATTAAATTAGTCTCTTAAATAATTTTCTAAGCTATTTCGTTTAAGAATTAAACAAAGAATGAAACAAAATTACTTTTGTTGAATTTGATTGGATATTAATATTTTTACAGCGCCTTAAAGTTAAATTTGTAAACATTTGCTCAGTTTGTCACGTTACTGTACATCCAACATAAAGCGTGAATTAAAAAATTCAAATATTCCTTTCACTATTCCTCCCACTTATCCGTTACCCGACTCAAAAAACAGCAACAGTAATGTCCACTTCATTTGAAAACAAACATCAAATCATACAAACAAATTATAAACAAATCGAAATTAACACTACTAACAAATATAAAAGTTTCATCTTTCTATGTTACACTAACACCGGATGAAATACTGGAATTTCAAGTAAATTATCTCATTAAGATTTTTGTTTAAATCAAATCAAACTAATTTAATTTCACTTATTAATACCATTATTATACTTATGTTTAACCCGAATTATCAATATAAAATATAAAAATATGAAATGCCTTAGTGTTGTAAAAGAAAATTAAAATAACTTTAAAACAAAAACAAAAAAGAAAAAAATATATATATATTATTGTACAAATTTAGATTGTTGCCGGTAGTATAAATACATTTTCTCGATTTTTAAATAATTATTATAGTATCAAACATAATGTAACAAAATTATTCTGGATATTGTATAAACATAGAATTCATGAACTTATAATACAGAAAGTGAAAAGATCCAGGAGTATCCTTTTCCAAGGGGGGAGAAGTTAAGTGACCTCAAGTATGTAGGGGGAATCAAATTAGCATAAGCTTAACTTAAAAATAGAATAAGAAGCAGTTTTCTTAAATTATATACAATAATAACTGTAAACAATAAAGAAACATTAAGCACGACACTTGAATGTGCCAAATAAAATTTAAAAATAAATTTGTCTCGTATAATTAGTGAAATCTACTGTGAAGAGTCTTTTTTTTTTACAACTAGAAACGTAGTTGCGCTATTATTTATCTGATGTTACAGAAAGTGGACAGCACTACACAGATTGGTTGGAAGGAATCGCAGTCGATCACTGGCATTCCGTCACTTGAATCATTTTCGTCTTTCTTGGAAAATCAATGTCGAACAAGGGAAAATGTAGACCACGCATTGGTCATTTTATCAACCTAATGCGGTAAGCGAAAACAATAAAAATGTTAATACCAAAAAATCGTCATTCGTTGCTACCGGCACTTATGCTGCTGTTTGCAATTTCCGTGGCAACACGTTACATGCAATATACAATTGTCCTCTTTTCTCTAATCTTTAGCCTACCATGCGTTGGAATGAATCTAGGAAGCTTGGTCTTTGCAAATAGGGCTCTTGCAGAACAACCAATTTAAGGCATCATTCGTTACTACATTTTATGGGTTCATCTTCAATGCAACTTGAATCTTGCTGTTTCAAATGCAGAAAATAATTCTCAACAGACTGTTTCTCATATAGCAAACACATTAGTTGCAATTGTGCCATAACCATCTCACTCTCTTGCCACCCCATATCTTCGTTCTGATGATATGCTTCTCGCTATAGCATCTATATTGGTGATGGATCGTTTTGTGCACTGGTGTCATGTCGTACATTACTCAATTCTGGCTCACAAATTCATTAAACCACAACTCGGCTTCAGCTTAAACGAAGCAAATCTTCATTATCTGTATCTATTGCTTTGCGTCTGGTTGCGCTACAGTAAATCTTGTCACGACAATAACTGGCAATCAGCCGACTTCCACTTTCGGCACTGTAAACTGGGATATACCAGAAGATATCGAACTGATCCAAAGTTCAAGTGCATAGATTTACCAATTGATGTAAGCATGTTTTTCGAACTACTTTGTGTAGGCCAAATACGCCTTCAACATGGCCTGCCCCTTCTGCCAGAACCGCGCGGATAAATTGTTTCCGGGGGAGTTCAGCATAGTTCAACTTTATCGCCTGTTATGGCTCATGGCCAGACAGTTATACAAGATGAATTTCAAATTGACGAAATAGTGCGTCGGTTTTGGGAGATTGAAAATCACTTCGAATTAGCTAGTAACCTCACTCAGGAGGAAATTGATTGCAAAAATCATTGCAAAACACATGTCAAACGTTACCTACAAGAGCATATTCGGTTTGCTTGCCCACTAAAGAAAATATAGGCTCATTGGGCGATTCTTACCAGTGTGCATTGAGTCGTTTTAAAAATGTAAAGCATAAACTGGTTCGGAATCCGGTGTTCGACCGTAGGTATGTTGCATTCATCAAAGAATATATCGACTTAGGACACATGTCTCTAGTTTCCACTGATTCTTTTACCTCGTGCAAATATTTCTTGCCTCATAATTGCGTCTTCAAGAAAGATAGCACAACTACCAAACTTAGGGTTGTTTTCGACGGTTCAACACCATCAACAAGTGGCCACTCGCTCAACGACGTTCTGATGGTTAGTCCTACTACGTACTTACTGGTGACATTTGTAAAATGTATAGATGTGTCAGAGTTTCATCATCGGACAGCTACCTGCAATGTATCCTGTGGCGTGATTCGTCAGAAAAGGACATCCAAGAATTTAAGTTTCACACTGTAACATATGGTACAAATCCAGATTCATACTTATCCATTCGAACAATGCATCAGTTGGCTGAGGACGAGTCTTCATCGTTTCCGATAGGTGCTCAAATATTGCAGCATAATTTCTATGCCGATTGAATTACACGAGGAAGTTTGACAGAACAAGTTATGGGAATGAATTACTGATTTAATGGCCAAGGGTCAATTTAAGCTTCGAAAATGGTGGTCAAGCAGCTCTGCAGCGACTTATCTGAATAAAGAATCATTTTTAAAGTTCGATGATAGCGGCGAAGAAACAAAAACTCTCGGTCTCGTTTGGAATCCTGTTTCTGACAAATTCCTGTTTTCGTTTTCACCCTTGCAGTCATCAGTGTCGCCAACTAAGCGCTTCGTACTCTCCGCAATTGTTCAGGTTTATGATCCGCTTGGTCTTCAAGGACCCGTAATAGTGAAAGCGAAAATGTTTTTGCAGCATCTGTGGAGGGAGAAATTGGATTGGGAACACGATTTTCCTTCCTTCATGAATACTGCCTGGCGTGGCTTTCCAGATGATTTGAGTAGTGCACAGCATTTCTCATTTCCTAGATTTGTTTTACAGGCCACTTCAAGTTTCGAGAAGCATGGTTTTTGCGACGCTAGTATCGAGACCTACCGGGCTTGCATCTAAATGCTTTCAATTCAAGGCAACACCTCACGATGTCATCTTATATGTTCCAAATCCCTGGTGGCTCCTTTGAAATATCTTACCGTGCCGAAGGTTGAACTATGTGCAGCCGTTTTACTTGCTCAGCTCATAAGTGAGATACAACAAATGAATATTTCAACAGTTAACATCTGGAATGATAAGGCGTCATGTTCCGACTGATTTGAACCCTAGCTGAGCGTTTAATGGCGGACCTTCCAAAGGATCGAATAAAAGTGGCAAGGCCTATTAACATAACTGGAATTGATTATTGTGGACAATTTTATTACAAGTCGGAAGTCCGCAATAAACCGCCTGCCAAATGTTTCATTAGAGTCTTTGTGTGCTTTGCAACCAAAGCCATTCACCTTGAGCTTGTCAACTTCTGCTTTTCTTGCTGCACTGAAGCAATTCATATTTACACATGGAAGGCCAAGTTGCATCTGGTCTCTCAATACGACAAACTTAGTTGGAGGTAAGAATGATTTAATGGATCTTCGTCGCCTTCTCCTCAGTGATGGTCATCAACAAGCATTGTATCAATACTGTCTCTCAGACAACATTATTTGGAAATTTATCCCTCCTCGGTCTTCACATTTTGGTGGACTATGGGAAGCAGCGGTGAAAACAGCGAAATGTTATTTTTATCGAGTAGTCGGCTCTGCGGTCCTCAGCGTTAAGGAACTGCGAACTCTAGTTTGTCATATTGCTGCAGTTGTTAATTCAAGGGCTTTAGTTCCTCTTTTAGAAGATCCTGCTGATTAGGATGTGCGGGTAATCCTGTTAAGATTCTGAATTGGTGCAACCTTTGTGCTCCTTGGTGGGGTATTGTTGATTATTTGCTTTACATGCTTCAAAAATGTATCCACTACCACCAAAATGTAACCAAGCGGTCTCCCTTATCAATTGATGTTACCAATCCTTCTCGCTTTCCTGATTTTGCATTAACAATTTTGCATTAAACACAACTCTCCACTATCCACCCTATCTTCTCTTTCAACTTTGTAAGACCTCTTCACTTAGTCTTGGGTTTTCTTTGACGAGAAATGCCTTGCTTATGTGCCATTCGAATAATCGCTTCTTCCATCTGCGATGGTACTACAATCAATTCAAGAATAAGGTCCTTGAACGAGATTTGGTTTTTAATGTAAAATACCTCTTTTGCCAAAATCATTCTCACAACTTTTGTTCATTCACCCGACAACTGTGCTTCTTTTAACCGACAGACTACTGCATATGTCAGCATATACCAAACAACTCGACTTAACGCATCTACATAACTCATTTTTGACCCAGTGCGATGCTCGATCTTATAGTCAAAGTTCTGCAGAACATTACTCACCGTTCTGCCCTCAAAGGAATATCTTTCTTCTTCATGGTCATTGTGAAAGCATTACAATCGGTTACGATTGTAAACTTCATTCCCAATACATACATTCGGTACTTCTTGAGTGCACCTTTGATCGCTAAAACCTCAAGCTCATAAGAGTGATACTTCTACTCACAGGGCTTGGTCTTAAAACTCATATACTGAACCGGGTGAAACAAACCATCCTCAGAATCTTTCTGAAGCAACACTGCCCCAAATCCATATTTTATTTATATTGGCCATCACAGCATATCCCTCAATAAACTTCCGAAAATATGACATCAATCCAAGAAATCGTCGGATTTCCTTCTTGTCTTTTAGCATAGGGAACTTCATTATAGCTCGAATCTTTTATTCACTTGGCTTTATGGTATATACCCTAAAAAAGTTACTTTTCGCTGAAGCCATTGACATTTGCTCCAATTCAACCTTAAATCATATTGCGCGACCACTGCTAGTACCTTTCCCAGCATCATCAACCCTTCTACTGTATCTCTACTTGGAATGATAACGTCGTCCATGTACACGACTGCATCATCATTATTGATTGATTCCCTCACCACTGTCATCATGAAACGAGTAAATACGCTGGCGAGCTGGAAATGCCAAATGGTACATATCTGAACTCATATTGGCCCTTTTGTGTAACAAATGAAGTATATTTCTGTGAACCTGCTTCGACTGGCACATAAAAATACGCAAGAGTTAGGTCTAATGAAGTGAAAACTTTCACCCCTTGCAATTTCTCTATCACACTTTCCATGTGGGCTCCTGGGAATTTGTCTCTTATAATTTTCTCATTCAATTTTCTGCAATAGCAACATAACCGCTTATTTCCATTCTTTTCAGCTACCAATACTACCGGACTGTACTTAGTTTTATGATTTTTTCTCTCAACCACTCTTGAATCTGGTTGGTCGCAATACGCTAACCGTCTGGGAGGTTGATACACTGGGACTTCATCGGTCAATAAGAATTTCATTTCCACCGGTGCGTGAAGATTTCTCTTCGGTTTATAATTCCCTATTAAAGTTCGGACCAAACTGTGACTGAGTTAAATGAGATAAACCAACATCAAATCTGTTTTCATCTTTCTCCACAGTCAATGTGCATATGTTGTCTAATTCATGTACCCTTCCTGACATGAACTAATTTCTATTATTGGTTGGTCCACTTCATTGTCCTTACATAAGAATTATGTACACTACCCTTTTTGTAACCTTCATATCGATATTTTATAAAATAGTTCTACCCAAAATCGCATCAAATCCCATATCCTCATCAGCCACAATATGGAACTCGATGCCCAAAGCAATGTTATAAACCTTCACTGGTTCTTTAATTCTTCCCATAGTCACGATTTTACTTTCTCCCATACCTGAAGACATTTCTCTGGGTAATTTACCTCAACATTTCCTAGTTTTCTATAAGCCTTTCAACTCATCAAACACACATCTGCTCCGGTATCCTCTAGTCCCTTGAACTGCTGATATGCTGGCCTAAATGACACTCGTGATCTGTTGTATACTTCTATTAAAATTTTCAACTCTTTAATATTTTTGGCCTGATAAAACATAATCTTATTCACTTTCGAATCAGGTATTCCGTTCACTAAATATTCTACAAGACTTTCCTCATCAATCTCTATCGGTCTGGCTATTTCCATCAACTCAAGAACTCATTTAAACATTCTCTTTTATTTTGCTGTCGTTGATTCAATTTCTATAACAATAACTGCTTTGCACAAACGAACAACTGTAATTGCCTCCATTGCACAGTTATAGCGCATTCCTCAAATTCTTCTATCCACTGATCTACATCAGGGACATCCAAACCCGAAAAACAAGACACACTGGTCTCTACATCTTTTAATGTAAACCAAGAACCATTACTCTCTGTCCCTGCTTGCATTTTGTTTGCCGTCCCAGCTGTTTCGTTGCCAGAGTCGACTTCTTCCTCACCCTGTATTCCACAATAAGTCAACAATCTATTTTGTAACTCCCGCTTTCTTCCCGTTGTACTTAATTGTAGTTGTGAAAGACTCATCCGCAAATCCGACTCATAAACTCATTTAAATTCATTTTAAAAATTAATATGAAGTCTTTACAACTAAATGCTATATTGTTAATATACTGTTAGCTGCGCATCGGCTTCCTGTGACGTTATCTTCAGATCCGTTATTGTTGTTTTTGTTGCTTAACCCGATGTTTTTTTCACCAAAACACTCGTCGCATCCAAATCTGTCAATGCCGTTTTCACATGCAAAGCTGTGAACGCACTTGCCGCGTCCAACGCTGTTCATAAGTCAGTTCTTGTTATGCTTTGACTCTATATTCTCTACACCTCTGTCTGCTCCGTTGCTTGCATTTGTACTTTACTGGCAACTCCACCAATTCTGCTTTGACTCTTTGTTCCAGTTATTATTGTTCACTTAAATTTCGACACACATACCAACGCTGCTTTGACTCTCTGATCTATTCATTGTTGTTCGCCAATTCCTTTGCTACCTTAGCCACTATCCCGCATCCGCTGCTTTAACAAACAACGATGCTGAGACTTGTTGCTCACTTGAATTTCGACACACACAGAATTTCGTCATCCAGCCAGCTGTTGAATGGAATTCTCCGTTATGTTGTCGCTACTCATTGATGATTACATTTTATATATTTTATATATTTTGGTTGAGGTCCCAAAGTGTAGATTTACTTAATTCATGATAGTTTATATATTATAAATTCATAATATTTTTTATTTTACACATAACAAAATCATATGTAACGTAGTTTTAACAATTTCTAATAGTTAATAATATAGGGCAATTCTAGCACAGTAGCACATCTACTTCACACGATCATCTGATAAAGACTAAACTTCTCTCTTACTTCCTTAAGCCAAAAAATTACCACCAAACTACACACAGCACCAACTACTCAAACACCGCTACGTGTTCTATCTCACTCTCATTTCCTACACATATATTGGGGGAGGTTTAAAAGACTTCACCTGTTCTGTTACATCGTGCGTAATTTCCTTCTCATTACTTGCAAGTAACGCAAATATGTTACTCTCCAGTTGCGTTCTCTTTCAGAATTACTTTTTTGAGGGCTGAGTTTAGGTTTTTTGATTTGTATGTAGCGATCAATGTCTGTCAAAACTGCCGCTTTATTTTTGTGTTGCCCATTACTTGGATCTTCAACAATTCCGCTATGCTCTGCCGTTGGTTTTTTATGACTTCATTGGGTTGATGCTTTTACCGTTGATAGTGAATCAACGGATTCTGTTGCCGATTTGCTTGCGATAATAATTTCAGAGTGAATATTTTTGTTGGGCTCTAGTGACATGCATTGCACACTCCACAACTTTGGCGAATTTTGTTCGCTTGAGGGAACTATATCCACTCTCCACAGGTGAAGCGTACAAAACTCACTTACTCATTTTTGAAATAAATAATTCAAATGCCATATCGAGTGCACTCTAATATACAGTAAATAATATAACCAGTATGGAGCTATTAAGCAGAGCTATGGAGGTACATCACACAAAGTACCAAAAATACAATCAAACAATATCAAAACAAATTACTTATGGGTAGTGTTAATGCACCATGGTATTCCAGACATGCTGAAAGTCACTTTTAGTTGTAAATTAAATTAATGTTTAAAAATTAATCAATTAAAACTATTTGAATGATTTAGACTTATTAGTAGTCTATAGTACTAGTAAAGTAGCTATTCCACTAGCTTTAACAATGGAAGACAAACTTTTTTTTCATTCGCGTTGGTGTAAAATTCAACTCAATACAGCTGTCTGTGTAAAAGCACCTTTAACTTCTAGGGAAGCTTATTTGGAAACCAATGAATATCTATTCCTCCAAAAAATTACTTTTCCAACAAACATTGTTAAACAGATGAGATGAGTTGAATATCATCTTCTTTCCAAAGTTTAGATTTTTTTTTATCTATATATTTTTTTTGTAATATCTTTCTTTATTTGCAATATGAAAAAAGACAGTAGGCGATGTTTATAAACATGAATTTTAACTTCGGAGGATCACTCAACCCGAACCGGAACGGGAGATCCAAAGCATGTTACATTTTCAGGTGAAGCTTGTTTTAGTCAGACTATAATAGAGTTTCCCTGAAAACTTCATCAAAATCGGTACAGTGGGTTTACAGTCCATAGGGAATATACATACGTATTTACATTCACTTTTATATAACTAGATAGATTTAGAAAGTAAAAGATTTTCTAAATTTCCATATGATTATATTTGTTCCTCTGTCAAGTCACAACTCAATAGTAAAGTTAAAAATGCCTGCCAAAAAACTGAAAATTATCATCTGAAAAATAAAATCACTCCGTCCATTGCTGAAAACCGCGTGATTTAACTATGCCTACAAAAAAAATATTGAACATTTTTACCACCATGTGTTCGGGCGAAACGTATGTAAAGTAAGAGAGCTAATGAAGCGTGTCAACTAAAGAGAAGCGAGAAAAGAAGCAACGAGAAGCGAGTAACGAAGTAAACAGCAAAGCAGAAAACAACAACAACATTTTCAGCAATGATAGTCCGCTATTTTCTGTAATTTGAGTAATATTGATTATTATCAATTATTATTATTTGTTACTTTTGGTTTCTTTTTATGATGTTTATGCTTTACTTGCGGGATTCTCTTCTGTTAGATTTATGGTTGATGTCTTGCAACACAGATGCTTAAAATTAAGTTAGTTTTAAGAACTTATGAAATCATGTCGAATTTATATTAAAAATCAAATCAAAAGGAAAACTATATAATCTTAATAAAAAGCTAGTGCAACTTTCGTCAACATCAGCAATTAGCATTTCCAACTTCAACAAAATATCTCCGGTTGCAGAAGCGATTCACTGTCGTCTGCTGTGGATGAGGTACCCGTAGACCGCAACTTAGTTCGTGCAGTTTTGAGCTCCGTCACTGGTACAGCAATAACCAACACTATGTTTTCTGGTTAAAAATGAATTTTAAATCTATGTTTGGAGATACCGAGCCTTTTCAGTATCTTTTTATTATATAAAGTAATTATTACATCATTAGGCGTTGCGACTTTTCAAAGAGTTTAATTTGTTAATAAATTTAGTATATGTACATAATAAATTAGCTTTCTCAAATAATCATAAAATTGTAAGCTTAGACAAATCGATAAGATCACGAATGCAAATTTGTATCTTATATGTAATTTTATTTGTTTAATTAACGATTTTTTGTTATTGCGACAGATTAAGTTTGTATTCTGTGCCAGCTGAATTTATTTCACTTCTCAAGCATAAAAACGAACACGACTGAATGCGACGAATGACAATGATAGAAGAAGAAACAAAAAGAAAAAAACAACTAATTTGCATTTTGCGCATCAGCCAACATAACGGGATCCTACACAAAATAGCTCGTTAAAAATGTTTTGACCTACATCATCAAACATGCTCGAGTATGAGTGCGACCCGCTGCAGTGCTCTCCTCATTTGTTTCAGCTGCAACTACGAACAATATATAAGAAGATGTAATACTCTTCACGTATCCCCTAGAAAACTATTTGTATAGAAGCTATATGATCCAGTAATCCTATGATCCTGAAATTTACTTGGATGAATATGGGTCAGAAACCTGTTTTGTCCAAATTTCAGTTTGATTGTACAAAAAACAAGAAAGTTTTTGTAGAGGGTTTGTATGATGATTCCGACAAATGTTCAGCGTAAAGTAAAGCTTCGTGCAAAATTTCAGCTCTGTATCTCAAAATCTGAGGGACTAAATTGCATACATACATTCAGATAGACAGGTAGACAAACGGACATGCCTAGATCAACTCGTCTTGTCGCGCTGATCAATATATATCCTATATGGGGTCTAAGATGTCTCCTTCTGTGCATGTTTAGGGTAGAGTCAGTATACATACTGCTTTTCAATATTGTTTTTAAACGGGAAAACGTTTTAAAAAGGGAATACATGGAACTTATTTAAAGTGATGAAAAGTTATGATCGTACTTCGCTTTTTCAGTATAAATAGTAAGTATATTAACCTTTTTAAGTATATATTCCAAATGCTTACCAGTAGTACTCATACTGTGCACATGTACCTACAAAGAGAGGGAGAAACCATTGACAAAATAAGTACGTTGGTGGTTGTTGTGCTTGTACTATGCGGACGATTACTTCGCTCCGCTCGTCGTAGACTGAGTATAATTAATACTGCTGAGAAAATCTTCTTCGGCCGCATTGTCTCTGGTCTGCAACATCAATATTAATATTGACGTGGTCTTCAAATGATGCATCAACGTTTGCTACTGCTTTAAATAAAGACTGTAGAGCAGCAAAATCGGATAATGAAAATAGATATTCCTTACCGTGCTTTCATGAATTCGTATGGCTTGTAGCAAATCTATGACCATAGCACGTTTGTTCTCCTCCATTTATACCAATAAGATCGTCAAAGCTCTATTTCTGTAATATTGGTTTATGTTGTTCATAATGCCTTGTTCTACTAGTTGATGTAAGGAAGTAATATTCTGCAATTTATCTTTTACATCCTTAGAATGCGTATTGCGTATATCTCCAATAAGTAAAATCTTCGTTTCTTGAAAAGCAAAATGTGTGTCAATCTGTAAAAGCCATTTCATAAAAATTGCACTCATAATCCACATTCAGAGATTTTAATTGTTCCTTTAAAACATCGTGGATTTTTGACCTTTCCTATAACAAACAATTAAAATTTCTCCGATCCTGTCATATTATTGTACATACAAGCTACCAGGAAAGTTAGTATTTGCATTCTTCTAAAGTATTTCTTTATTAAAAGTCAGTGTCGTATTTGGTAAACATTTGAAAAACAAACCAATCTCATCGGCATTAAAGAAATCGTTTTGATAGTATTTTTGTATTAATCTTGGCAAAACGTTCATTACCCATTCATCACTATCTTGTATGTTGGCATCAGCGCTTTCCCCACATAAGGCGTGAGTTGATAAGCCAGTGAAAGATGTTGGCTTTCAGTTTCATTTGAGTTATCTTTTGTTCAATGCGTTGTTTCCAAGTAAGTCTTCTGTCAAGATGGACTCCAAGGTACATAATGTTATCCATTTGCGGAATCACAATATTGCTTAGAGTTAGCGGTGGGAAAGGACTTCTATGTGAAGGTAATGTGTTTGCTCTTTTGCCCATGCACATTTATGCGGCAGTTGGATAAGCACTCTTCGACGTGTGATAGATAGCTTGTCAAAACTAATGTTGCGTGCATCATAAAGCAAGATCTACTTAATACTGCGGTATCATCTGCAAAAGAAGATAGTGTAAGTCGAGTATCCGTTGGCTTGTCGGATGTGTACAGCACATATAGAAACAGCCCAAGAACGCTTCCTTATGGAACTCCGCTTCTAATATCGTCATTTCGTGTTGTGTACTCGTTTTGTCCCACAGAAAATATTCTGTTGCTTACATAACTCTCTTGGACTTGGTGAGTATTTTGTGGAAGGAACATTTTTATTTTATATATAAGGCCATCCAACTAAACTTTAGCGAATGCCTGGGCAACATTGAGAAAAATAGCAGAGCATATTCGCGGTGTTCAAATGCTTTACGAATCTCAGAACTTATGCGGTTCACTTGCTCGATGATGCTGTGCCCTTTGCGAAATTCAAATTGATGAGAGGGTATATTATTTAGCACTTATGTGTTGAATTTTTCAAAAAGTTAAGATAGATACGGCAGCAAGCTTATGGGTCGGTAAGTTTCAGTTTGCGACTTATCCTTCCCATGTTTGGAGATCATTGTTATAATCGATTTATTACATATCGCATTAAACACTCTAGTGATATATGTTCTTGCGGTGTCCGGTAGTTTGGGATTTAAATGCTCTTTTAAACCTTTTTTTATGTAAAAGATTTCAAGATGAAACTGATCTGAAAGTTGCCCATTTGCCATTTCCATCCATTATCGTCGAATGACATAAACTGGCGGTTTTGTATATTTTTGTACCTTCCATACAGGAAATTTTGTGCTTGTAGGCGATAGGTTGGATATAATTACTTTATGGGATCTCTGATGTCTCCTTCTGTGTGTTTCAAACTGCATGACCAACTGATAATACTATTTACAAGAGTCCTTGCACCAATAACGTATTTCCATAGACATAGAAGTTTGATAGTTCATATGATACAAAAAAGGCGTTTACTGATCATACTTGAAGCTGAAAGCTACATTTTAAAGCGTCTTATGACTATGGGACGCATATGTAAATATAAATAATCACGTTAAATATTCAAGTTTCCATGTAGACTGTCAAATAGTAGAGAAGTTATGTATATTCTTCACGAGGTGAATAGTATTATAAGTTTGTCATGAAGTTTGTAATGCACAGAAGAAGACATCGAAGATCCTATAAAGTATATAAATTGTTGATCAGCGCGACGAGACGAGTTATTCTAACCATGTCCATCTGTCCATGTTTCTGTCTGTTTGTATGAATGAGAGCTGAAATTTTACACGGAGATTTCTTTTTACCATACGCAGCACATTTGTCGGAATCAGCCAATCCGATTCTTATTAGAGAACCTTTTTGTGTTTTGTGATATCAAACTAAAATTTAAGCACTGAAAGTGCAGAAGCCACTAAAATTTTAAGATCCTCAGACTATCAGGAGGGGTACATCCCATAAAATGCCAATACACAAATTCATATTCTTATTAGAAAAACTATTTTGTATTTTGTGCTACCATCTTGATGCTATTGGTTTCTGATCAATATTCATCAACCATGTTAATTTCAATATCCTATGATTACTGGATCGCATAGCTCCCATACAAAAAACTTTTCTAGGGTATACGTGAAGAGTATTACATCTTCGATATAGTCGTAGATACCCTTCTTTCTTGTTTTTAATTAGAACTAACGTCATATTTGTAGCAACGATTTTAATGTAGGCACCTGAATATAAAGAGTCCGTAGACGTTTGAGAACGTCGTTACCCAACAACAAGAACATAGTAACCATATACATAAATATTGGGTCTTATTAAAAGTCTTCACGGTTGTATGATGCTGGTGTCCATTTATCTTGCAACACTAATCTGATGTGTCAAACAAACACGTATAGTTACTTTTCAGGCCACATTTTTTGTGAAGTAAGTGTAATTGGTTGATTGTGTTAAAAGTTATATTGGATTGAATATGAGTGAAATATCTGAAGAAATAAGTTATGTGTGCTTTTTTACTATAAAAAATGTTGCATCTGATAGAGCAAGACTAGCACGGAAGCTGTCAGGAGATACCGGAAGCAGTAAACATCAACTATATGATAGTTTGGAATCATCTGAAAAGAGCAGACTATTCAAAGAAGCTCGATGTTTGAGTACCATCATTGAAACGCTGCTGAAACGTCACGAAATGGACCGATTTTTGAAGCGAATAATACGGGCGATGAAAAATGGATTAAATACCAGAATATCCAACGCAAGTGGTCGTGGACAAAGGCCGATGACCATCCAGAAACGACTTCAAAGCCTGGATTGACGGCAAACTAGGTTATGTTGATGGTTTGTTGGGATTGGAAGGGAATGGCCTATTATGAGCTGCAAGAACATGCCGAAACAGTCAATTCGATCCTCTATTGTGCACAACTCGACCATTTGACTGGAGTAATCAAGAAAGAGCCACCAGAATTGCCCAACAGAAAGGGAATTGTCTTCCATCATGACCATTTGATGATCCGAAACAAATTGACGGAGCTCGGTTGGGAAGTTTTGATACATCCACCGTATAGCCCGGGCCTTGCACCATCAGATTACCATTTGTGTCGGTTTTGGAAAAACTCTCTTCATGGTAAATTGGCAGACTGAAGAGCCCCTGAAAATCTCTTTGCTAAGTTTTTCGCTGATAAACCACAGAATTTCTACACCGATGGAATTATAAAGCTACCAGGAAAATGGCAAAAGGTCATAGATAATAATAGCCTTACAAAACAGGATGTGCAGTTTCTTATTTCGAAAAATTTTTTATAAGATTTGAAGAGGAATTTTAAGTAGTAAAACCAAAAATTCTTCAAACCGTCAATGCCAATTATGATTTGTCTTAAAAAGTAGATTATGATTCTGAATCAAATCATTTTTTTTTAAAACCACTTCTGTTTAAAGGCGTTAAACGGTTGATGATAACAGCGACGTTTACCCTGAAATTCCAAGAAATCTGACCAAAGAGCTGTTGTGGAATCAGAGTACAATATATGTGATAATTACCTCGAGTACTGTGGATCAAAAACTTGAATTGGCGACGGCAGTTATATATGATGAAACCGACCCTACCGATGATGATTTATTTATTTATTTGATTATAAACTATTAGACTTAATTCTAATTACATTATAAGCTGACGCAACTAAAACCTTGAGCTAGATGGGATGTCTTAATTCTTCATATTATTTTTTGTTATTGCTATTATTTACATATTAAAAAACTTAGCCTAAGAAAAATAAAGCTACGTTATATTTTCTGATTTAGATTTATGTTATTTATTATTGTAGTTTTTTTTTTAATATCCCATGTTATGATGTAATACATTTGTTTCTTACAATGTTAAAAACATTAAGTACTTATTTTAACAATGCGAGGAGAGATAACAATATCGAACATTTTCTAATGGTCAGTTTTATTATCCAAAGGATAGCTTAGGGTTAGTTTCTAATTACTACTTGCTGCTGCTCCACTCTCGCGAGATACCGCAACATTCCTATCAACAACCATAGCCAACCGTCACACGTAAATAATGTTTAAAAAGAAAACAAAAAATAAATTAATACGTAGTAAAACTAAAAGTAAGTTAGGCTAGATCCACTAGTCTGCTTCTTTTTAAACGTCTACGTCTTGTCAATTCCTGGGATGGAAGATCAGTTATTTGTAAGTTACAATGTCGCTCTAAGGTTTTATGATAGTATTGATGATTTCCTCATGTACCGATGTCTTTATGTAGTATATCGTAGTTAGTTATGTACCAGTCAGAAAAACAATTATTTGATGTATTGGTTATTGTTGCCTCTGCATTATATTAATGTTAGTTTCCTTGGAAGTACCCCATAGTTGAATGCCGTACCTCCATATAGGCTTGATTACACTTTTGTACATCTCTCGTTTCCCATTGGTTGACAGCTAAGATTTTCTGTTAAATAGTGAGTACAGCTGCTTGAATTTTAGTATAAGTTGGTTTTTTGTCTTTTGAGTGTGATATTTTCATGTCAGTTTACCGTCAATATACATGCCCAGGGACTTTGCCACATTGCTTAATGGAATTTCAGATATTCGGGTCAATTCATTTATTTTAATTTTCCATTTACCAAACCAAGTGCATGTTTCGTCCAAAATTTCTTGCAGCTTAGTTGTTGCCTCAGTTGGTTTCTATGCGAATACATTAAAACTGTATCGTCATCAAAGATGGCCACCATTGACGAATTGTCTTCTGGAGTTGGGATTTCTGAAGTATATAAAATATAAAACAAAGGCACCAGCAGCCATCCATGTGGGACTCCTGCTTTTATCTGTCTTAATGTAGACGACCTGTATTTATATTTTAAGTAGAAATAGCGGGTGTCAAGGTAGCTTTTGATGATTTGACAAACATCCCTTGGTAGGACGGACTTGTAGTGTTTCTACAGTGAACTCAGAAAATGGGAAATGTTTGAAATTTGTTGTTGTTGTCGTGTTTTAATTGAGTTCTGCATGCTCAGCAAAAACTCAGTTATAATGCTGTTAACTCTACAGCAGTGTTCCAAAATTGTGGTCACCAAATTTTTAGCCTTGAAGGCCCAAACAATAAAAAAAAAACAGAATATACAAATTTGAAATTGTCAAATTCTCGTTAAAATTTTAATAAAACAAATAGCGGGGAAGAATGGGGAAGTGAGAAAATTATGTGCATATACTGCAAATATTTTTAATAGTCTATTTACACTGAGCCGCATCTGAAGCGATTCAACGTGAATCGATGTACGTTTTACACCATCGATTCACATTCAGAAACACCTGTCTTTTGTTTTGGTTACACATTTAAATGGAACGTTGCGCTCACGTTGACCAAATTCAAACGTAAAATTCACGAAAAATTCGTGATTTGCAACCATTTAAAGGGTATGCAAATAGTTCCTGCGGCTCCCTTTTCAACAAAAATTATACAATTTCAAATTTGCCTATTTATTTTATTAATTGTTTTATGCCATGATCCGCTGTTTTTTATTCACACAAAGTAGCCAGCGCTGAAACAATGCAATTCTGACTTACAACATTTTTCCTTGGGGTTGTTGTCTGATTCAATGGTCGATTCAACATTGAAACGATTCACCTGCACTGTAAATCATCTCTTTTCCACAAAATTTCTATTTCATTTATTTTCATTTTATTCACCTCCAGTATTGGTAGAATTCTTTCAAGTAGAAGTCGTTCAAATACTTAATTTGGATAATGAGGGCAGCTACCTTCTAAAAAGACGGATAGTGCCTTAGTCTTAACATCGCATTAAACTGATTTCCAATGTAGATTATTGCATTCGTAGGGAGCTCTTTGAGTAACTTTCCAATTATTTGGTCATATCGTTGGCTTAAATTTTATTTATTCTGCATTGTGGAGGAGGAGTCATGTTGTTCCAGTTGGTGTTACTGGTTGTTAGTAAAAGACTTTTCATAATAGTCTGCAAGTAGTGAAAGTTTTTCAGAGTTGGTTCTAGCTCATGTCCCATCCGACTTTTTGAGTAGCGGCTGGTGAACGCTGTGATTCGTTAAGTATGTAGCAGCCTTCCACACAGAGTAATTAGTAACAAATGTCAGGGATAATGTTTTTATGTAGTTTTCAAATTATTAACTTTTTAATTCCTTAGCTTGATTTTCGGGTCTTTGAATGCTCTAGTAACTTTTGCTTTTTTATTGGTGCCGGTCAATAGTAAACAAATTAAACTATTTAGCGATAGTCAAAATAAATACGGAAAGAAATTTTAGAATAAAATAATTAATAAATTAATAACTAAATAAACCAAATTAAGTGATGACGATGTCAAATTTCGCTCTACCGAAACCAAAGATGTCTCACATCAAACGCTCGTGAGTGTTATGCACACTCGCATATTTCTTCACTTAATGAATAGTATAAGAAGTTTGTCATGAAGTTTGTAATGCAAAGAAGGTGACATCGAAGACCCCATAAAGTATGTATATTCTTGATCAGCGTGACATGACGAGTCAATCTAGCCATGTCCGTCTGTCCCTCTTTCTGTCTGTCTGTATGTATGCAAACAAGTCCCTCAGTTTTTGAGCTTAAGAGGGTACCCCCATACAAACCCCCTACTCATGATTTTATTAGAAAACCTGTTTTGTTTTTTGCATCTTGAAATAGGTTTCTGATCCATATTCAGCAATCATGTAAATTTCAATGCCCTCGGGCTATCAGGAAGGCTACTCCCATACAAATCATTTTCTAAAATTCATGTTCTTAGTAGAGAAATTTTTGTGGGTTTTGTGGTATCACCTTGAAATTTGGACACAATAAGTTTCTGATCCATATTCGACCAACCATGTTACTTTCAAGATCGTAGGATCGTATAGCTCCCATACAAAAAACGTTTTCTAGGAGATGCGTGAAGAGTATTACACCTTCGGCATAGTCGAAGATACCCTTCTTCCTGATTATTTTCTTTGGACTGTTGTAATGTTGAAATTGGTATTGACAACTTAATTTTACATTATCGTTTATAATCTTTTTTTTATCTGCCAGGTTTTCCAAATAAATGATAAGTTCTTGGGAAAAATCTCTGTTTTCTATTTGAAAATACAAATTGAAATCTCCAAACAAATTTAACAGAGCTTTGCTCTCAATAAATACTAATACCAATTGGAAATTTGTATAATCTTCATGGGAGTAAATAGTATTATAAATTTGTCATGAAGTTTGTAACACACAGAAGCACACATCGCAGATCACATAAAGTATATATATTCATATAATCAACTCGATTAGAAAAGTTGATTAAGCCATGTTAGTTTGTCCGTCTCTCTGTCTGTCTATACGCGAACTGTACGCCGGCCCAGGTGCGCAAGTGGCTATTAAAAAAGAAGTCAAATCTGTAACCCACTTAAATTGTTTCTTTGTTTTATGTACATAACCGAAATTTGTTGGTAAGTGCTGTTGCTGTCATGTGGAATTGACAGTACATAAATTGAATGAATTCATATAATAATGAAGAATTGTCCAATTTTGCCGTCATCATGTTTCGTACTTAATATCTTTCACATTTAAACGTACATACACCATCAGCCATTTATGCATTCATTCCTTCATTTATTCACCCATGTGGCAGACATATTTAGTGGTAGAAATTGTAAGTTTAATAAAATTTAATAAAAGGTTTTCATAATTCAATGTTAATTTTATATCAAATACTTGAAATATTTATCCATAGTAAATAATTTTGTATTCTGAAATAATTTTTATCTATGAGATGAGTTTCAGATGTAAGTATAAAGTCAAATTTTGAATTTCAACATATGGGTTTGCATAACCATGGATTGATTCCTAATAAAATCCTAAATCATGCTCTCCATTCCAGACATAAACTGATTAAGTGTTTGCATGACAATTTTTAGCATACACTCTATGCCATTACCATTAATATAACTCGAATGTTAAATTGGATTGTCTTTAAGTAAGTTTGCGTTAGTTGAAGTTTCCGTTTGTTTCATTGATGATTGCATTGATTGATTTATGGAAGAAAGTTGAAGGTTCCATAAATGCCCTACTTGTGGGGTTTTCTTTCTGCTTAATATCTAGAAATATGGGGCACTATAGTTGGCAGAGTTTCCACCACATTACTGCACTTTTTAATAGTAGTCCAGTGTACGTTTGTTGCATGAAAATGTAATGTATAAGTCACCGCATATTATGCAAACGCTTGGCAGAATGCAATATGTTCGAGTATGGCCGAATTCTTGGCAGTTTGAACATTGAGCAGTATTTTTACGTTTATTAGGTTTTTCTACTGATATTTTACGGTGTATACCGCACATTATTTGTGGGATGTACTTCACTCGTTTTTAGTTTTGTAGTATTAGGCTCAAGTTCAATGTGGAACATTGGTTGAGGTACTTCATTTTTATTCTTAATGTTAACAATTGACTTTGATTTGAAACCCATTAAGAGGGACACAATTTACTTACAATTTTGCTAAGCTGTTCACTTTGTCATTTGAACTCTTTTTCTTTTAAGTAAATGGGGGTTGGTTTAGGCTTACTACTTCCTGCGCTTGTGTTTTTCTTCACTGCATCACCATCGTTGCACGTGGCTAGAATTGTAAATCTGCTCTGCTGCTGAACTGCATTATCATGCGATTTTAATATCTTTTTATATATTTGGGGTCTTCACAAGATTGTATAAACTGCATAAACAAACACAGCATAAACTAAGTCAATATAAAAAAATTTTCCATATTTGCGTAAAAAAGTCTGACGATTGAGTTGAACAAATTGTATAAAAAATTAGCGTTGCAACAGTAATATTAATTGTCTGGCAACTCTGCCGGAATAGTATATCTGAAGAAATCATATGGCGAAAGTGATAAATGAGGAAAAATGAACAATGGCACAGGTAGTGTTTTTTTTTAATTTTAGTGGTAATAATAATTTCGGTACAGAATGTTGCGTATGTGGAGCACCATACCGATGCAACCCCTAATATAAGCAAAGCACCCTCTTCGATTTGCTCTTCAAATTTTCTTGTGTTTTCTGAAACATGGTGAATGAAGTGAATTTGTACCTGTATTTAATGTAAGTATATTAGATCTCACCATCGTAATATTCAAAACTAATAACTTATTTATTGCCATATCTGTAGTTAATTCAACTAATTTGTCTTTTTTGCTTGTCTTCCGCATATATTGTTTTTTTTTTTTTGTTCTTTAATTAGATTCGCAGTTATGTTTGTGAGAAAAGCTGATTGCAATAATTTATACACTGCCACCGATAAAACGAAGACGGAGAAATTATTCTTCTCCATAATCAGAGCACGCATCCCATTGTACTTGCCACTCATGTTTGCGGCATTGTCATGTGATTTTTTTATTATTTTTTTTTTTTTTTGTATAAAAGGTTTTCATCCAATGTTTGTGCCCTAGATATGTAGGGGCTCTCACCCCCGTAAGTCCCTGACCTGCGCGTGGGAGCTAGTTTTGAGGAATTTGTGTTTAATATTCCATGCGGACTCGTTCGTAATTGTGAGAAATTCTATTTTTTCCATGTTCAATATCATTGCTAACCATAAAAATAACAACTGATTGAGTGAACGAGCGATTCTTGCTGCAAAAAACAAAGATGTAGATCACTTAAACTTCACAATACAAAATCAAATCGTTGGTCCACTGCATTCGTTCATATCTATCGACTGTGTAACATTCAAAGATGAAACCATTAAATATCCACCCGAATTTTTGATCTCATTGGATCGGCCTGGCTTGCCTCCACAAAAATTTCGAAATTTTAACCAACCAAAACGGAACGCGTTTGTTAGAGAACAAATTCAGGCGAAAATCTAAATGTGAGGAAGTTCTCATTCCAAGAATGCTAATGATCCCAACAAATTTGCCATTCGAGTTTAATCGAATCCAATTTCCTAATCATCGAGTTTTTGAGGCCTGTATCTAGAATATAAATGTATCAGAAACGAGAGTTTTGTACAAAGACCTAGGGAACCAAATGTTCGTAAACGATATCGTTTGCGGAAAAAACTATCACGTCCTTATCTGAACATGATTGGAGTATGAATCGTATGTTGCTCAGTTTGAGTCAACAAAACTATCAATTACGACTCTCGCAAAAACTATCATTAACGAGCGTGCTGGTGACATCGCAGGTGATTCTTTTGGGGTTTCTGTAATGATACTACTAGCGATTCGTAAACGATATTACTTTCGAATCAATGAAGTTATAGCTTATGAACTTTCAAAGAATCATTAACGCTAATTTTATTTTTTGTTTTTACCTCAATAAACTATAAATACATATTTAGGATAATTTCACTTTTAAATCAACAATTAAAAAAAAAATACAATGTCTTGTCGAAGTCAGCATCTTCCAAATGGAACTTTTGTTTAAACAAAAATGTGAAATATAAAAAATTATTAGTAAACTTTGTATAAATATATAATTTAATGATCGTTTGTAGGCTTCTGACACATTTTTTTGTTGTCTGTTCTGCAACTCAATATTGAAGTAATTTAATAAAAATATACACGGGATCCTCGGTTTGCGTCGTTAATGAGGACCGGAGAGAGACAACGCAAAACGAAACGACTCAAATCGAAATATATTTTTCCATATACTTACTGCAAAATATTTTTACTTGTTTCCAGAATAAAGAAAAATGCAATTTTTTAAGAAGTCATGTTCATAAACATTACATTTTTTAACTCATATGAAAATTTATACGTATATGAAGTGATAAGTGATATCCTAAATAAGTATCTTATCTATTTAAACCGTATCTGGGCTGCGTCTCGTTGGTTTGTATCGCATTTCAAAATAGCGATATCCTAAATATACATTTTATCTCTCTAAACCTTATCTGGGCTGCG